>JBBPMC010000441.1:5764-22848 GCA_038090115.1 Strobilomyces echinocephalus | reverse complement strand
GGAGCCAGGGGGGGGGGGGGGTGCGGGAGAGGTGGGCCGAAGGGGGGGGGGGGGAGGGGGGGATACAAGCCGTGGGGGGTAACCGTCGAGCGACCGGAAAGAAGGCGAAAAAAACACAGCTGAGACAGCTTTCGAGCGATCGGGCTGTGGCGGTAAGCAAGCCGGGGTGGCTGTCGAGCGATTGGGCTGGAGAAAGCACGGCAAGGGCAGCCGTCGTGCGATTGGGCTCCAAAAGGGACGGAGGTGGGCGAGATGAGCCTTTGGGCTTCACAAGGGATAGTGGCAGCGCGAAACGAGCTGTGGAGCTCCGGCGTGGGTGGCTGTCGGGCGATCTGGCTCGAAAAAGGCAGAGGCAGCATGAAAAGAGTCTTGAGGCTCGAGGAAATACAGTGGGAGTGACTGTTGAGGGAAAGGGGGTGGTGGAAACAGGATGGCCATCAAGCGACCGGGCTTAAAAGAAGGGTGGCAGTATCGAAGAAACACGGTGAAGGCAGCCGTTGAGTGATCGTGCCTAAAGAGGGTGGAGTTGACGCAAAATGGGCCATGGAGCTCGAAAAAAAAAGAAAGAAAAAATGTAATGGGGTGGATATTGAGCAATCAGACTCAAACAAGTGTGATGAAGGCGCATGAAACGAACCACCTCAGGCAGCACTTTTCGGAGGCAATAGTGGTCTTAGAGACTAGTTTCCTTTGTAGGCAACAATATATCTCTTAGACCCTACTTCGCAAGAGGCCACGGCACCACAAATCCCCCAGGACCTCGTGAGTGCCTCTCGGGCACCTCCTTGTCAGTCCTCGTGAGCCTCTTGACCTCCACCAGTGCGCTGGGTGCCTCTCGAGCACTTCCTTATCGGTCCTCATGAACCTCTTGACCTTCCCCCTAGTTCTCCACCGCCCCCGTCTTTCTGAACGCAGACACTCGCCATCGCCTCCCGCCACGTCTTTTCAAGACCCACCTTGTCTTTTAGAGCCCACTGATCACTCGCACGTCGCTCGAAACGAACGGGACCACTCGCCTTGTGCCCCACCGCGTCCTTTTGCGCTCAACATATTTCGAGCCCGACTGCTCATTCTCGCCTCCTGCTGTGTGACCATGTCCTCTCGAGCGCCGCAGCTCAGAGCCCAACACCCTCGTCTCCTGCCGTATCCCTTTCAGCCCCGCCGTTCGTCCTCACGTCCTTTCAAGCGCTGCAGCTCGTCGCTCTCGCGCCTGGGCGCTCGCTCTCGCTGCATCTCTTCAAGCTCGAAGTTTGACCATTGCCCTCATGCTGTCATGACAGCTCGCCGCGTACCCCCTTTGAGAGCGACCACTCGCCTGTCGCCCTCGCCGTATTTTTTCGAGCCCAATCGCCTGTCATCACCTCCTGCCACGTCTTTTCAAGCCCATTTGCTCGCATATCTCCTCCCACCGTGTCCTTTCGAGTGCAAGCGCTCAACCGTTGCCCAATCACTCATTCTCGCCTCCAACCATGTCCTTTTCATCATACATCCTCACATCCTTTCGAACACTGCAACTTGACGCTCATTCTTGCCTAGCATCATTTCTTGTCAACGACCTAGTTGTTCCCGCATCGTTTCAAAGCTCGGCGCTCACTGCTGCCATGTCTCTTCGTGCCCGGCCGCTCGTTCTTGCTAACCAGGATCACCCACCTCGCGTCCCCGCTGTATCCCTTCAACCGTAACCATTCGTCCGCCCTCCCCACTATAATATTCGAACCAGACTGCTAGATGCCGCCCCCGCCGAGCTTTGGCACCCGTCTTGCACTGGATCATGTTCTTGAGAGCACAACAGCTCACCATTGCCCTCGTAGTCTTCCAGTAGCACGCATGTAATTACTTGGGTTAGATGCACTATACAGAATTGTCTATGGAGATGGGGTGCGAAGGAGAGTTTTCGACGATGTACCGTATACGCGCTCACTGCCGTGCTGTGTGTTACCTCCAATTGCTGCATTGCGTTCAAGCGGGATTACATGCGGCAATGTACTGTTTCTGCTTGCGGGATTGGTTGGTCAAATGAATGAAAGATCTATGTTTAAGTAAATCTCCTACAATGTGCATAAAGATGACCCGAAGACGCACCAAAGTTAGCATGGCCGTTTCAGGACGACCATATTTCTCTCATTTCACCCATATGTACTGCCTTTCCTCTCTTCCAACACTCTTTTTGACATGGGCTCCGCACCGGTAGGAACGTCCTCGCAGCTACTGAGCTACCGATTACAAAGTAAGTTTTCTGTCTCTATTTTGTTTTGTGCCCCCACCACGTTTCCGCTATGTTCTGTCCGCCCACATCGTTCCCGCTGTTTTATTTCGACCACCACCACTCGCCTATCATCACCTCCGTCTGTATGCAAGCCGGAACGCTCAATCCGTGGCTTTGGCCATTGCCACCACTTGTTCATCGCCTCCACCATTTTATTCGGCCCCCAGCGGGCCAGCGCTCACTGTGTTGTCCAGCCTTTCGCGTAAAGCCTTCACAGGTAAACAAGTGCCTTCGTTGAGCCCGGAGTACCTCACCGGAACATCTATCTGCAGACTCTATTTCGCGCTCTGTGATGAATTTTGTTGGAGTATATGTTGAGCAAAACTGACAGCAAAACCAGACTTTTTGACGTGTTCACTGACTACTGAACGTCCTGGATGTCGGACCACGGAGTGCGTCGTTTTTGTCGTTTCGTTCTTCCGTTGTGGACTCTTATTGGGTTATGAGCAGGCAGGGTGTACTACCTCTGTGCCTTTGTGCTTCTGCCCGTGGCCATCATCCTCCATCAACGCCTGGGACCTACATTCACTACTGCGGGAGTGTACGACTATTACCCGCCATTACCGCTCTCCGTCTCAGACCCGGAGGCGCCAGATCAGTCCCTGGGCGATTGTTCTATCTGTATGGAGACGATCCATGCAGAAGACCTCAATGTCGTCGTCTGTTACTACCCCTCTAATCATATTGCTTGTACTCTTGGCTAACCACCGAAGCTACTTAATCTCCAGTAGATTAGCGTGCATTGTATGCCAACATACCTAGTTATACCAGCTGAATCTCAACTGGATTCCCACCCGCTCTGTCAATACGTGCGATCTGCCTAAAATCGAGGCTGATGTCTTTGGCGCGATTCTAGAGGGATCGTTCCTCGGGATGTCGCTCTCATAGCCCATGATCACGCTCGGGGGAGGTCCGTTCCGCTTCTGTTTACACAGCTGGCAGAGCTGCACGAGCGTTCCGACGAGAGCTGGAAAAGACATGGTGATGTATGTGATGTCAGCCACTCTGCGTTAGATGGACCGCGTTGACCAAGACAAGGCCACGCACACGTAGTCAGCCAGGGTCGAAAGCAGCGCAACGATGCACCTTTGCAATTGTGGGCAGCATCTGTGCCACGACCTGGTAGACATTGCAGCGGAAGTGTTGAGAGAATGGCGACGGCGGAAGAACGCTGCGGGGCCAACTGGGATGACGGAAAAAAAAAAGACACCAGGCATAATGGGTGAGTAGTGATGACCGAGAAAAGAAAGAAACAAAAAACACACCAGGGGCGATGTGACTCGAGCGTTCGCGCTCACAATTTACGTGGTGGAGAACCTCAGGTGATGAGCAATATTGAAGGAGAGGTGTAAGACGCGCGGATGTTTAGCCCGGACTACATAAAAAAATGAGAGAAATACGGTCGTCCCGAAGTGGCCCTGCCAACTTTGGTGTGCCTTCTGGGTCATTTTCGTGCACATGGTAGGAGATTTACTCAAACACATGCCGTTTTGTATTCGTCGCATCGCATCCTTCTTTGCAGAGGCAGAGTGCACAGAAAATCCAGTATGTAAGTATATCCATCCCCACTCGCTGTCATGCCTAATCCCTATATGTGCTACGGGCACGAGGATATACCAAGTACCGGAAACAGGGGCACGTCGACGACCTCTACGAGTACATTCCGTTCAGCGTCTCGGCGACGCCAGAGCCGTTTCACGACCATCGTGACCATCGCCGACGGCCAGCACACTACCCAGGCCCTTGTGGCATGTGTAGTCGCAGTTGTCGCCCCAGCACCCTCGTTTTCGTCCTTGCCCTTGGTTGCGCGCTCTCAGAAGTGCGTGCTGGTCGCCACATGCTGTGCCACCATTTGGACGACGCACACAGCCAAAGGTAGTGTTCCTTTAGCCAAATTGGTACGAGTGTACATCTCATTTTTTTCCCTGCAATCAATACCAACACCAATACCACTCCTTCACCAATCATGCTGTTTGCTCATGGCCCGCCCCAAGCTATATATGAGCCCAGAGGAACGAGTGCTGGCCGCCCGCCACTATCGAGCAAAGTACTATTTCAAGTCAGTCTGCAAGTCTTTTCACCCTGCCTAGTGCACACCAACCAATTTTGTTGAAAGGAACAGGACTGTGATCAGCAGTCGACGCACTGCAAACCGCAAGGAAACTCAGTAAGATTTCACTTCAGATCATGGCATGTTCGTAACTAATTCCCTTTAGAACTCCCAAGTTGCAGTCGGTCCAACCTCTCGGCGAGCCAACCGCCAAAAACCGTATGCTCGTACAGCGGTATGTTCTCCATCACACAACGGTCATCATATTGTCCAATTGCCGCCTCTATAGCGCCAGGAGACCCGGGAAAGTAAACGATTCGAGTGCAAGTATAGCAGCTTCTGATACAACCCTAAGATCTACAGTGACCTCAAAAACCCTTTCCATACTAACCTTGACAGCAGTGCGCGAAGCGCACTGCCAAGCACTGTGGGAATTTCACTTAGGTCTACTGGAGTTATAAATAGTACTTACCCTTGGCTACCAAATCGGTCCCTGGGTCATGTGATTTGGCTTACAGGCTGTGGAGATATAGTCATTACAAAACAGCAATACCATGGAAAGGGTTTTTGCACTTTTGAACTGATCAGTAGAATCAAGGCCAAATCATCACATAGCTGTCATTGTTTGTTACTACAAACAAAGATATGCATATTAATAGTTTGTCTGAGTTGAAAAAGTTCACACACCTCTTGATATGGTATTAAAAACACCCTCTTTTGCTTATCAAGCCTGCCATCTTCTTTTTAATCAATATTGACTATTTTTATAAGGCTACAGTCAGGAACACTGATGTCAGCCCTTCATTAATATTAAAATAACATTTTTAAACTTGTTCTATCATTGCTATCAATGTTTAAGGCTTTGTGTATACAAATTTCCTTATTAACATTTACAAGATCATGTACTTTTTAAATTACTGAAGGGCTAAAAACACAATTCAAAGTCTCTAATCATTCCAAAAATCATCTGTCAATCATTCATTGTCAATATTGTGCACTTGTACTTCTAGAAATTTAATTTCATGGATTTAATCAAGTTCAAATTGTATGTCTTTTGTATTAATATTGGAAGATTGATCCAAATTGTGTGTTTAAGTATATTGGCTGAACTATAAAGAGTGGAAATGACTATTAGAGTCTAATGGAACTTAAATCTATCATTTTGGGTTATTTGGCTTAGATGAACATGAAATAATAGAAATACAATATTTGTCAATTAACTGATAGGTGGTATTCATGAGATTACTAGAGCTGTTTGCTCATGTGGAGTTATATAACATCCTAGAATGTTTGCCTTTATACTAAGATTGATCCTAGAACAAATAGAGTTGCTTGAACAGCATTTTTCATTTGACTACAAACATAAGACTACAAGATCCTATGGATATTAGTAGGAAGAATTGTACACACAAAGCCTTAAACATTGTTTAATGACCATATCTCCACAGCCTGTGAGCCAAATCACATGACCCAGGGACCGATTTGGTAGCCACTGGTACGTACTATTTATAACTCCACTACACCTAAGCGAAATTCCCACAGTGCTTGGCAGTGCGCTTCATGCACTGCCGTCAAGGTTAGTATGGAAAGGGTTTTTGAGGTCACTGTATAATCGAAGCAACTTGGAATCCTCACCCTGTCGTATTCGATCTGCTAGGACTATCGAGGCTATGCTTGACCTTATCCAAGGCCAAGTGTAACCAAAGAACTAGCTTCCCCCTACACGGCAACCATTGCTGTTGTACTGCCAACATATCCTCATACCCCTCTGATTGCTTCTCCATTTGGAGAAGGCATCGAGAAGACTCACCAGTCTCCTCCGACCCACCTGATGATTCTGAATCCACTCCGGAGGAAAAACCCTACGCTGAGACCATCCCATATCTTGAGGACGAAACCCTTGACCCTACAGCAGAGATCACCGAAAACTTTTCAATCTCCGTCGCGATCCCCAGAGTTCCCATGCCACCTTCCTCAACGCCCGTTGCGCAAACCGGAAGGATCTTTAATCTTCCACCCCCACCGCCAACAATGTCTTCCTCATCCTCGTCCAAAGAAATCGGCCTCACTAAACCCCCCATCTATGATGGAAGCTCCGACTCTTACGAGGACTGGATCCTAGCCACCCAGATGTATCTCTTAACCAATGAAAAGGTATACTCCAATGACACCAAGAAGGTATCGTTCACCTTGTCATTCATGGACAAAGACTCCGCCCTCTCCTTCGCCACCACCTTCTGCCGAAATGCGGTCACCTCAGTCCGAGCAGGGGCCCAAAACCCTCTGGAAACTTTTATCGACTTCGAGAAGAAGGCTCGCGCCCACTTCCTTCGAGACGACACCCAAACCTCGGCTATCGAATGGATGGCCACCAAGTGAATGATCAAAAAGAAGGATGGAACCTTCTCCCCTACGCTCGTTGAATATATCTCCAAATTCCTGAACCATGTGGCCCTCTCTGAAGTCACTAACGAAAAAGGCCTCATCGACTACTTCTCGTCGGGAATCCCTATCCCCCTCATGAAACGTGTTAACAGCATGGACACTACCCCAAAGACCGTCGTTGAATGGTACCAGAAGGCGATCCATTTCCAAACTCAATGGGACCGCTCCAACGCCATTACTCGGTGAAACAAGAATTCTGCCCTTCCTCTCCCACGTGCCTCGTACACTCCCCCCTCCGCGAAAGCCAGACACTCTAATGCCATGGACGTGAACGCTGTCCAGCCCAAGAAACTTACACCGCAGGAATGGCAATGCTGTATTGACAAAGGACTCTGCTTCCGCTGTCGTCTCTGTGGACACTCCAGCACCAATTGCCTCCACTTCAGTGATAGCAAGCCGAAGAAAGTTCAAAAGGCCAAAAAGAAGGCCTTACCCAAGCTCAAAGAAGTCAAGGACGATGATGAAGAAGACAAGGGAGTAGCAAAAATTACTTTCTCCATCCTTGACATGGATTTTTAAAAGGGAGAACTAAGTCGATGCTAGTCTCTCCCTCTTCTCCCTCTGTAAATGCTGTAATAATAACTGCTGTATCCAAATCTATGCAAATTCCTATACAAGTTATTGAACCCTCAAATACCATGAAAGTCGTCGACACCCGTGCCCTCATCAATAGTGGTGCAGAAATCTCCTGCATTGACTGGGATTTTGTAAAAAGGCACCAACTCCCAAAGACCCGCCTTGCTTCCCCCATCCGTGTACGAAACGTGGACCAATCTGTAAACAAGGGAGGGGAGATTCGCTTCTCTACCACCTTTTTCCTTAATATTGAAGGGATCGCTCACAAAGTCCTCTTCTATGTCATGAACTGCATGTCTGAAAACATTATCCTTGGACTTCCCTGGCTCCGAAACATTAACCCAACCATCAATTGGACTACATGAACTCTTTTGATTCCTGAATCCTCAGATCAATTGAAAGAACTCTATAAAACCTATGCAACTGACATCAAATGCCATGATGGCATCCTCATTCGTTCCATTTGCCCCCCACGACATGTCAACCCCACAAAGGCCTTCATGAGTACCTCCACTGTGAGGATGAAGCTCGCTATCTCCAAAGCTCCATCAACGTCCAGCATCTTAACCAGATAGTCAAATCCAGAAGCCGATTTCTTTCCCCTCTAGCCATGCAAAAACTCACCATGGCTACGGAACTCGCCATCACCGCTGAATAGGCTAAACCAAAAGCCATTCTTGATACAACCCTAAGACCTAAGTCCTCAGGTTACCACTTGTCAACCAAGAACTCTATGGAGAGTGGAGAAGAAGGTTGGAATCTAGGCTGGGTGTGCCTTTAGGGAGGATGATGCCCAAGTGAACTAGACTGGGGTTGCCAGTCGACGTTCACCGGGTTTATATTATTCAGAGACTACATAGGTTTACATAAGCGTTTCGTCTATAATAGTCCAAGCCCTTTTGCCCTTGGGCGCAGGAGTGTGGCTGAAACGCGTATCAAATGTGAAACATAGAAGGGAACGGAGATGAAACATGTGAGATGGAAGGAGGGTAGAATGGAAGAGAAGCATGAGAAGCGTTCATGAAACACGGAGATGAAACATGATGGAATGGAAGAGAAGAGAAGCATGCACAGGCCTTTGGCTGTGTTAAGGGTGCAACATGTGCGAGGTGAAAGAAAGGGTGAAATGAGTGACGATGGTGCAGAGATCAGAGGGCGAGGCTATGGCCGTTGATCCTGTGATAAGATAAAGGATAAGATGCGATAAGATTAGATAAGAAGAAAAAGAAAGATAAGTCCATAAGTCCTTGAGATGGCATCCGATAAGGACCGGATGAGGAGCGAAGCGTAACAATTCTTCCTCCGGAATATGCAGAATTTGTGGAGGTGTTCTCCAAGGAAGCCACCGACCACCTTCCCCTGACACGACTCTACGACCATGAAATAAACCTTGACAACTCTTTCCAATCCCAGATTGGGAAGATCTACCCCTTGTCCCCCAAGGAAAAGAAAGCCACCGAAAACTTTCTTGACGAGAATCTTAAAGCAGGAAAGATTCATCTCTTAAATTCTTCCCAAGCTTCCCTTTTCTTTTTGTCAAAAAAAAAAATAGAAAACTTCGTCCCTGCCAAGACTATCGCTATGTCAACGAACATACCATTCAAGACGCCTACCCCCTTCCCTTAATCCCCGACCTCATCGACAAACTAAAAGACGCTAAGGTTTTCATTAAGTTTGATGTACGATGAGGGTACAACAATGTTCACATCAAAGACAGACACCAATGGAAATCCGCCTTCATCACCCATAAAGGGCTCTTTGAACCAATGGTCATGTTCTTTCGCCTTTCTAACTCTCCCGCCACCTTCCAACGCTTCATGAACAACTCTTTCCACAACCTTATTGTCAAAGGATAGTTGGTCATCTACATGGATGATCTCCTTATCTTCTCCCCAGACGCCAAAGTTCACAAAGAACAGACCAAACAGGTCCTCCAACACATAAAGGAACTCGACCTTCATCTCAAACTTGAGAAATGCATTTTCGCTGCCCCTGAAGTTAAATACCTTGGAATGGTTGTTAAACCTGGCGAAATCTCCATGGATCCCATCAAGCTTGACAGTATCGCCTCCTAGCCAGTCCCCACCAAAGTCAAGGAAGTTCAGTCCTTCCTTGGCTTTGCCAATTACTACTGCCAATTCATTCCCAACTACTCTACAGTCGCTTGTCCCCTCCTTGACCTAACCAAAAAGGACCAACCCTGGCATTGGCCGAAACCCTGCCAAGAAGCATTTGACAAACTCAAGCGGTTATTCCTCTTGAAATCTGTCCTTGCCCTCCCCAATGTTTCTCGCCCCTTCACCATCGCTACCAACACCTCCAATTGTGCCTCTGGAGCAATCCTCCTCCAGACCGACACCAACAGTGACTGACATCCCTGTTCCTATCTCTCTCAAATGTTCGCATCAGCCAAACGAAACTATGATATCTATGATCGTGAACTCCTCACGATCATCCACTCCCTCAAATCCTGGAAACACTACCTTCAGGGTTCCCCTTTCCTGGTTCAGGTCTTCACCAACCATAAGAACCTCACCTACTTTCGTCAGGCTCAACACCTGAATCGCCGCCAAGTGCAGTAGCTCCTCGACCTTGCCAATTTTGATCTCAAAATGATCCACGTCCCTGGTAAACTCTTGGTCACCCCTGACACACTCTCTCGCCGCCACGACCATTTTTCCCCTGAAGGGTCTGATAACACTGGAACTGTCCTCCTTCCAGACTCCCTTTTTGTCTGTCTGGTAGATGTCACTCTCCACAACCACATTGCCTCCTCGTCCACCTCCGACCCCATCTTTTTGCACTCTCTTTAAGCTATCCAAGAAGATATTCTCCCCGCCTTTCGCTCTTGCCTCGCCGACTGGCAACTTCACGACCACGTCCTCATCTATAAAGGACGTATTTACATTCTGCCGATGACTCCCTCCACCGCTTTATCGTTACCTGCTGTCATAATCATGCTACTGCAGGACATCCTGGCGTCCTAAAAACTCGCCAACTTGTTGCTGCCGAGTTCTTGTGGCCCAGCCTTGCCCAATTCGTCTGCCGCTACATCAATGGCTGTGCTGCTTGCCAGCAGCACAAGGCCAACACTCACTCCACCGTTCCAGCTGTATCTCCCATTCCCTCTTCGGCCTCCCATCCCTTCCAGCAGGTCTCTTGTGACCTTATCACCGATCTCCCGATCTCTGCTGAATTCAATTCCCTCCTGATCATGGTCGACCATGGACTTACTAAGGGGGTAATTCTCTGCCCTACCAAGAAAACCATCACCGCCAAGGGTGTTGCTGCCCTCTTCTTCCATAAAGTCTTCACCTGTTTTGGACTTTACAATAAAATCATCTCCGACTGAGGACCCCAATTCACCTCTGCCTTTGCCAGAGAACTGGGAAAACTCCTCCACTATGACTTATCGCTCTCCACCGCCTATCACCCCCAATCTGATGAAGAGACCGAACAGATTAACCAAGAAGTCGAGACCTATCTCCACATCTTCTGCAGAAATAGTCCTGCCACTTGGGCCGATTCCATTTCCCACGCTGAATTTGCCCACAATCACCGGCCTCACTCTGTCACCAGCAAATCCCTGTTCTTCCTTATGATGGACTTCAAACTCCGTGCCCTTCCTTCCATTCTCCCCAATTCCAATCTTCCTGTGGTAGAAGTCCACCTCAAAGGACTCCTCACTGCCTGCGATGAAGCCCTTGCCTCCCACGCCCTTGCCCACCAAGAAATGGCATTGCATACCACGAAACACTTTACCTCTTTCGAGAAAGGTGCAAAAGTGTGGCTACAAGTCCATAACCTGAAAAGGTTAATTTCCAACCCAAAGTTCGCTCCGAAGCGAGAAGGACCCTTTATGATAATAAAGGTCTTATCGCCCATTACATACCAACTCCAATTCCCTGCTATATGGAAAATCCATCTGGTATTCCATGGTTCCCTCTTATCGCCCTATTGTGAAAATGATGTACATGGCCGAAACTTCCCTGCACCACCACCGGACCTTGTTGATAACGAGGAAGAATATGAAATCAAGAAGATTCTTTACCATAAAGGCGCTCCGACAGCACGCCAGTACCTGATCTGATGGAAAGAGTATTCAGCTGAGGAAGTCTCTTGGGTCACTAAGTGGAACTGAAAACACACAGCGGAGTTATTATAACTCTATAAAAACCTCCATCCCACCATATTCCCTCCTCCCAAGACCCCACCTTCTACTCCTCGAAAGTCTCCTCACACCAGAACCATTGCCGCTATGTCCATCAACTTCTCCCCTTCCCAAACCCTTGTTGACATTGACGAACTTTCCCATTCCACCACCGCTGAAGCCAGGGCCACCGAATTCCTCCTCGATGAGATCGTACCCGTTTCCCTGGCAACCACGCTGTCGGAATACTTTCCCGCTCCCCACTTCCCCATTCAATTCATAGACTTGCCCACCTAAAGTTTTTACTAACCAGATCTATCCTTCGTCTGCTCGCGGTGACCCAATTGGGCACCGCAGCCCATTCCATAACCCTGTATTACCTGGCTTTGGCAATGCCTGGCCCATTGGTCTCTCCTTCGCAGACTGCTGCTCCCTCAGCACCACCTGTCATCATTAAACAGGAGCAGGTGTCGATGTAGCAGTCTTCTCCTAACCGTAACTGTGTGTTTTATGACCTAGTGGGTCATTTCGTCAGTGGTTGCCCCCACGTTGCCAAGTATATTGCCTCTGGCTGTGTTATTCATGGCACAAACAGATGGCTCTGCCTTCCTGGTGGGAAATGCATCCCCTGCGTAGAAGGCACCCGATGCTTAAAAGAGTGTCTTGACTGTCTAATTATTCAGCCGGTTCCAGCTACAGGAGCTGTGACGACTGGCATTCTCTCTCTCACTGTCCCTGATACTGATGTGGTCCTTGATATTGAGCTGTCAGTCTTCTTGGCACCAGCCGACACCTGGGAGACCGAGGCCGATCCAGACCTTACTGACCCTGAACTACAGCATTATATGGCTCAGGTCCTGGTTGCTTTCAAGGCTGACAAAGCCAAAGAAAAGGGCAAACACATGCATTTCAATGGAGTAGAAATACCTGTTCGGCGCTTGGACTGCGCCAACCCTCACGCAGTAACAGTCACTGAAGAAATTGTCTCACCTGCGGTTGAGGTGGCCCGAGCTGCAATACCAGGACTGTCGAAGACCACAGCCACAGCACTGGTCCCTTCTTCTTCATCTTCTCCCTCATCTTCATCTTCTATCCCTTCTGATTCTATGTGTTCCACTGCCCCTACCGGACAGTACCATTTTTCCTTTCCCATAGAGGATCCAACCATGCCAAAGCACATTCTGGATCAGGTTCTCAAAACTAACATCACTCTCCCCAATGTAGACCTCATTTGAGTTGCCCCGGACGTGCGCAAGCAAGTCCGTGAGGTTACTACCATCAAATGCATAACTGGTACCACTAATGTCATATAGGTCAACAAGCTCTCTAGCCACAACCCAGCAGCCATGACCAGAGAGTATGGAGACCGGATTCTTCAGAATGATGACAGCTATATTGTCACCCATCATAGCATCCTACTTTGATCTCATCCTGCTTTGGTCTTTGCAGGCACATGTTGTCAACTCGGGCTCTGAGATCGTTGCCATGCCTAAAGGGTATGGGAAAATCTCAGACTTCCCGTTCAATCGGACCATTTGATGACGATGTTGAACACTAATGCCAGCACCGAGATGACCCTCAGTGTTGTCGAAAATCTTTGCCTTGATTTCGGGGTGGGCAAGGTTTCATTGCAAGTTCAAGTTGTCCCTCAGGCCAACTTTCACTTGCTCCTCGGCCATCCATTTCATTGTCTCCTATTCACTACCACTGACGATTTCTCTTACGGGGAACAAACGATAATGCTCCGTGACCCCAACATGGGCAAGGAGTTTAAGCTACCAACCCGTCCCAGGACAGAGGGGTGCCTGCGTTGTTGGTGCAGACTCAAATGCTCTAACCACCAGCGCATCACTCGCTATTCGCAGTCAGGTTTTTAAGTATCGATGATCCACTGAGAGGTTGGGAAGAGCCCAACATTGTTTCCAGTTTCCATTCATGTCCTATTTCACATTTGGCCCATACACGACCGCTTCAGTCTTCCACATACTCTTTTGATTCAGTCTCTCATTCATTTGTGTATAAAGACGTCGCCAAAAAGGTTCGGTCAGTCGTGGCCCCTCTTGAGGAGGAGTACCGCGTCCTGCACCAACTACCTGATGACCTGCTTGCTGGTCTTCGGCCTTTACCTACTCACCCACTGGACTTTGTACCAGGTGTTTGCTTCACTCAAGAATGTGCAAACGTGCTTGATCTCGACCCAGCTAAATGGCTGTGGCCTAAAAAGGTCAAGTTGATCCAGTGGATAGTCCGTGAGCATGACACTGCATTCGCTTGGATACCAACCGAGCGAGGCTGTCTAGACGAGCACTACTTCCTGCCAGTCAAGATTTCAACAATACCTCTTACACCGTGGGTACTGCGCAATATTCCCATTCCCCTGACAGCCTGGGACCAGGCCATTCAAATTATCAAAGACCGGATCACCTCGGGCGTATATGAACCATTAGCCGCAGCTTACTGGTCTCACTGGTTTTGCGTCCTCAAGCAAGATGGCAAGACACTTCACCTCGTCCACGACCTCCAACCGCTCAATGCCGTGACCATCAGGGACTCTTTGGTCCTGCCGTTTGTCGAGCACCTAGCCGAATCCTTCAGTGGGTACGTGGTCTACAGTATGATGGATCTGTTCGCCGGCTATGACCAGCGGCCGTTGCATATCAAATCCCAAGACATGACGACATTCAATAGTCCACTCGGCCTGCATTGTCTCACCACTCTTCCGATGGGTCACACTAATGCTGTCCAGATTTATCAGGCCGATATGGTGTTTATTCTCCAGGATGAGATTCCACACCACACGATGCCATTTGTCAATGACTTGCCCATGAAGTCCAAAACAACACACTGTCAATGGGCCGATGACTCTTACGAGATGATCCCTGAGAATCCAGGAATTTGGACTTTCATTTGAAACCATCTTGTTGTCATTCACTGTATTTTACAGCACTTGCAGAATGTCAATGCAACAGTCTCAGCCAAGAAGTTTGTGCTTGCAGCCCCGGACGCTACCATTGTTGGCCACAAGTGCACCTTCAAGGGCCGAGTGCTGCACAAGGTCAAAGTCCAGAAGATCAGGAATTGGCCCAAATGCAAAAACCTCATGCAAGTCCGAGGGTTTCTTGGTACCTGCGGCGGCGTTGTCCATATTTTCATTCATAATTTCGCTTCTATCACTCGGCCACTTGTCGATCTAACCCACAACAGTGTACCCTTTGAATGGGGCGACGTGCATAAGGAGGCAATGTCTCGTCTCAAGGATGAGAGTCCCCTGCGCTCCGGCAGCTTGACTACGAGTCAGGCTGGGAGGGATTTCAGACAACTGGCCCGCAATCCTTTTCACCTGAGGATTTCATCTTGCTCGCATTCGAGGACCTTGGTTTTGCCACGTGCAATGAAGAGTCACGCTTTGAGCACATTGACTTGTCACATGACAGACTCGATCGGTCCAGGAGCACCACGCCTGCCAGTCCTCTTCGGCTAGAGCCACTCCACCATCTTCTCCTTGCCCTTGCCCTTACCTTGGACTGGCGTCTTGTCGAATACAACATTGTCCTCCAAATCGTCCAATGAAATAGGTGTTGAGGTCCACTTACTCGGCCTGGCCCTAGCCATAGACCGCGTCACCTTTCACAGAACGACTGGTCTGATTGTCGGTGAACTGCATCTATGATGGTTGGATCACTCACCTTGTGGGGCCACGGCCTTTCCCTTGCCAGCTGCCTTCTTTCTTGGTGCCGCTTGCCCTACACAGTGGTCGCATCTGATCTGCCTATTGTAACATGGCAGGCAAGCTGTGCCCGGGCCGGACTTGCATGCATCAGTGAGGTCCGTGGCTTGGCACTGGGAGCACGGTTCCTTAGGGGCTGAGTGCCTCAGCAGGGGGATGATGACGGTCTTCGCCTTCTTCACATCCCCTCTATCTACCAGTCAGACTCGACTCGATGACCAACCGACCATGCACCTTTGCCGATGACGCAGTCCTCCTTGTCACCTCTACTGCAGCCACCTCGCCCAAGATGGCCTCCCCGATCGCGGCTGTGGACCTCGCCTCTTTTGAATCTGTAGTCGCTGACGTCAGAGGCGCCGGCCCATCCTCTTCCATGGGACTGGCCTTGTCCACTGGGCTATTACCCCAAGTGCCCGTGTCTGCCTCTTCATCTGGTGCAGCTGATCCTTTGTCCACAGCGGGTTTGCGAACCAACTAGTTGAGGAACGTCTTGTCGGCCTTGTCGAGCCACTTGCTGACGTCTTCAGGCAAGTCGGTATCGATCCTAATCCCTGCTGCTGCCTTTGCCACAATGTTTCAAATCTCCTACTCAGTGCGATCGTTAGCGGTCCTCATCTGATGGTCTAGCACTCGCACCATGGTGGCCCCGAAAGCCCTCACCCAGTCGTCTTGTTCCTCTTGCAGGCCCTTGCCTGTACCCAGCATTGTCATCGCTTGAACGTCAAGCGCATTGGTTGCTGTGTGGAAAGTCTCCCAAAGAGTGTTTCGATGGGCTGCGCCAGCATTTGTGAGTTGGCGATTCTTCTCGAAGTGCAACAACATCGTGTGCTGTGTGGTAGGAGAGGTGATGGTGGGAGGTGGGGAAGGGAGGTAAGACAGCGGACTTGTTGTGTTGTGTCACATCCACCCATTTTCAAACTCCGCATTGTCTCACCACCCACGTGACCTGACTGGGGACAGTCAGTTGCTAAGTCCCCCATGGATGTAGAGATCAGTAGGTCTCTATGGTTACATTCTCTTGTTTGGCACCATTCTATGGACTTCCTATGTATTACCCATTCTCTTGCTTCATTTCTGGACTGTTTTACTTTATTTTTGGACTCTTAGTTAGATATTGACGCAGACTGAGTGTAAGTCCAGCCCGTCAGCCCATGTCAGCCCACTTTGGCCATTGTCATTGTGGATCGACGATCCTTTCCTTATGTTTAGACTTATCCTTCATTTACTTACAGACCCGTCGGCCATCTCTCTAGACGGACCGACATTGAGGGTCTTTAATTTCTCACTCCTTAAGAGTCGTTCCTTAGCCTTGGCCCTGGCCGAGGTACAAAATGTCATACTTAGTTACATAATGGACAGCTTACCTTCTGCTCACTACCGACTGTCATCGTTGACCGACTGTTTCACCGACCATACCGCTCACCACTCACTGTTCATAACCATTTCACTTCTTCTCCACTTGCACACATCACCTGGACTTTCGGACTCTTCAGCTCAATCCTTGGCCCACCTTTCTCTCCTTCTGAGCAGCTCGAAGTCTTCTACCTCTGTTTTCTCAATTTCCAAGGAGTCTCTTGGGAAGAACTAGCCTTCCCTCAACCCCTACTGACTATCAGGACCTGTCTAGTGACTTGTTAAATTACTCCAGATGGACTTGTTGTTTTACACTGGTTTTCAGTCAGTTATCAAGCACATGCTAGAACTGTTCTCCCACACCTGGTGAAGGCAAAGAAGACAAGCTGAGTCCATCAGTGTGCACATCACCTAGTCAGAAACCGTCTGAGGACAGCCCCCAGGCCTGGCAGTGCAATGCACATCCAACACAAGGCCCTACATGCCTGATCCTTAGGGCCAATCCTTTTCCTGAAGT
>JBBPMC010000440.1:0-22887 GCA_038090115.1 Strobilomyces echinocephalus | reverse complement strand
AAGGTAAGGGCGGGGGCGGCGTGTCGCCGTCATTGCGTCGTCGTTGCCGTTGTCGTCGCAAGACGAGGGCGAGGGCGAGGGCGCGTCCTTGCTGTTGTTGGCGCATCAGCAGTCGACCAAGAGGTCACGCGGGGCGCGTCACATGCCCGTCGTCACCGTTGGAGGTTGGTGTGGCATGTCATACGCCCCGTCATCGTCACCGGCGTGCTCCTAAACCGTTGCAAGGGACTGGCAGCACCAACCTGGAGAAAAAAACAAGCGTGCCGAAGACAGAAAAACGCGGCGGAGAACGCGGCAGAGAAAAAAAAATGCGTGGGAATAAATGTGCAGATATTCCGCCATACTTTCCCGGCAGGCCCCGACTCGCGACTTTCTTCAGCAACTTTTCCGCAACGAAATGAAAACCGCTGTAAATTCTGTTTCTTAACGACACGTGTACTGTACGTGACAACATTCGTGTCGTTAACCGCGAAAGTGATCGATCGTTATGCAGCTAACGCCGTTCCCAATGCCCGCCTGTGATCACGCAATAGATATCTTGCTCGGTCACTCCAGCCCCCTCAAGGGGTACAGACTGATGACACGTGCTGGGGAAGGGGGGCACAGTACGTATATTTGACTGTCGACTCCTTCCCTTTGCTGTTACCTTGCAGGCGGCGTATTTGTCGCAGAAAACATCCACACCCGCGAGACTGTTGCCATAAAGATAGAATGCGGAGTCACTCGCAGCATCGCTGAGTACAGGGTCTATAGGAAATTGGAAAATATTCCAGGGATTATTCGCTGCATTGAAGGTTTACGCACCTCGAGTCACGGGTTCATTGTCATGGAACGCCTTGGACGGACTCTCCATGCCTTCTTCCACGCGTCAGGCGGGGCCCTCCCCTTGGAGCAAGTGTACCAAATCGGTCAACAGCTGGCGGGTGAAATCACTACCTCTACGCCTAGATTGCTAATAGCTTTACTGCAGGTCGGAACCTTGCGGTACATCCACGCCAAGGGCATCGTGCACAGAGATATCAAGCCAGACAACATCATGCTTCCGTTGAGTGACGCGCTGGAACTGCGCCTGATTGATTTTGGGCTTGCGGAATCGTATCGCGACCCCCTGGCAGAGAAGTGCGCGCGCCAGCACATAGCTGGAACATTGCCTTTCATGAGCATCAACGTGCACGCTGGTGCCCGTGAGTTGATTCATTCTTGTGAGGTCGCAATGCAATGGTTTTCCTAGGTCATACCCCGCGAGATGACATCGTCTCCCTCATCTACACTATGATTTTTCTCGCTCGTGGATCTCTACCATGGTACTTTTGCAAAGACGCCGAGATATGCCACGAACAGAAGCGATCTTTCTGCGTCTCCACGCTTGGCCCGTCAGGACTATCGGCATTAGGATCGCTGTTGGATTACGCTCAGGGTCTCAGGTATGTTTCGTCGATTCACAGTTCGCTTGATGTTGCTGAATCTGGCACAGCCCCGAAGATAACCCGGATTACTCGTACATTGAAAATCGACTATCAATCCCAGTGAAAACCGAAAGTGTGCGGGAATAGGATATATTCATGTTGTAGGAAATGAGACGATACAATGTGGTCCATGAGGTTGGCGAGCGTACAGAGCGATGTCCCAAAAGGTCGAACATCATGCTAAACGCATTAGAGCAAACGCGTCTCTAGTATACACTGCGACAGAGCCCTGATATGCTCTACCAGTGCTAAAGTACGTTGAGAACGTCGAGGTTACATATCAGCTTTTTCAACAACGTTGATGTCTTGGCAATGTATGATATCCACTTCAAGCATCAGCCAAACTGATACCTCTGGGTTGGTGACGGACGCGGACATGTCTACATGAGGCTATCGCTATGTCATCGCCGAATTCAAGAACGAAGAAGCACTGGCAGAAGCTTGTCGGTCACACAAGAAGAGTCACTCAGAGTACGGGGATAAATCCACTCTTGAGAGAACTGGGGGATAGTCTACGGACAGGGCTACTCTTATACTAGTACGGTCGCGAATGTATCAGGCTAAGCTTGCCGACGGAGTCACGCTTAGACGCGACTAGGTCTCAATCGCGACATCCCCCCTTCAGCGAGTAGCCACTCGCTTTCTTCCTAGCATCTAGAAACGAATTCGCTCTTCCATCAGGTCATCCGCCTCCTCCTCAATCTGACCGGCCTCACTGTTTTCTTCGGCTCCCACCGTATTAGCACCAGAAGGTTCTTCGTCAGCTCCTACACGCCCTGTACCGGATGGCCTAGCCACGGGCTCAACCTCGACTACCTCAGGGGACGGCTCGGAGAAGCGGTCATCAAAACGGCTGGACCTGACTCGGCGAGATAGGCTCCTCTGGGGCCTTGACTGTCTGTCTCGCTTCCTAGCGCCTCCATAAACTGGCAGTGCAGGCGGGTTCGACCGCCTGGCAGCCCTCCGTTCGATGTGTCTAGCAATTCGGGTCCTGTCAGACATGACCCCGTCAGCGATGAGGTTTGCTAGAAGGTGGGCGTGAGCCTGATCCAGGTTGAGAGGCGAAGCGGGGGGCTTGTCCCCGAACAATGTGCGAGGAGAGGGATCAGAGATTGGTGTAGGTGAGAACTGGCCATCTTGGTCGAACTCAGCGAAAGCGGTTGAATGTTCTGTTGGGCATTGTAGGATGTCATAGCCTATAGGAGTTAGATGAGGCGTGGCGTCGGCAACACAAGAAGCGCGGATCTGTAGGCTATGATCAAGATAGACCTGGAGAAGCCAACGGGGAACTAGAAAGGTTCCGCGCCCGTCGACGTCCTTGAAGACGAAGTCTTCGCCATGGGTAAGGATGGTTCGGGAACGGTGGAGGTCGTCGACGATGGCTGTCTGGTGGTGGAAAGGGGTGGTCATGTTTGCTGCGCGAAGGTGGGTTGGGTAATTCCTGGGTGGGGCGGAGACAACTAAACAGGCCCATTAAATATTTGAGGATCGTCCCAGGATGGACGCCCATTACCCCTCGGCAAGTCCGCTATCCTGCTGACGTTGTGAAGGTCCACATACTCTCTCAGACGAGCCAGGTGTTGTACCTCCATGTAGGGGAGCCAGGTGGTATCTCCTGACGTCTATTTCAGTTCGAATAGCGCGTCAGTTCCGCTACCAGAATGGGACAGCACGCTCGACGGACCATTCTGGTTCCGTTTCTCCGAAGTCAGCGACTTGCGTTTCAAGTCGGCCCGGGAACAAACGATCGTCGTTAGGAACGTGGGCCCGAAGGAGCGAGGCGTAAAACACCGGATGCACCTCGCGTTGTCTCAGCCGACTTGGTAAGTCGAGTTCAAACGAGCTATTACCGAAGTCTCGCGTGATTTTGTAGGGCCCGATGAATTTCGGGATCAGCTTCCGCGCGTGCCCCTTGAGGAGCGCCAGGTTCTTGGTGAAGATGTACACCAGGTCGTCGGTCGAGAAAGGTACGACCCGACGTTTTCGGTTTGCGCTTCGCGTCTGTTTGACCCTGGCCTCTAGTATTACATCATGAGCTGACATGACCGCAAGCTTCATACGTTGGGCAAATACGCGAACGCTCGGGTACTCATTTTGGACAGCGTCATTCCAGATGAATGTGCGTGGCGTCCGGCCCGAGTTCAGGAAGAATGGTGGGTACCCGGTCGACTCGGATCGTGATATATTGATCGCGAACTCGATGGCGGGCAGCTTGGAAACCCAGTCACGTTGGGTTGGTCCGACACAGGATCGAAGCACCTGGCCGATCGTCCGGTTGGCTCGTTCGGTAGAGCCATCTGACTGAGGACGGTAAGCGCTGGACATACGCTGTTCAATACCAACGAGTTGGTTGAGGTGCGTCCAGAACGTGCTTGTGAAGAGTACATCCCGATCGCTAACGATTGATTTAGGAAGACCGTGAAGCTTATATACTTCGGAAAAGACAAGCTCGGCTATGTCTTTGGCCGTATAGTTGATTTGGCTTGGTACGAGGTGGACCATAGCGGTAAGTAAGTCGATAATCACTGTGATGGTGTCGAATTCACCATCCCGATTCTTCGACAGAGGCAGAGGGCCGACGAAGTCGATCCTGATTACTTCCCAAGGTCTGGTCGGAACACTCAACGGGTTCAACAATTTATACGGTTTCTGGTTTGACGGTTTACTCCGGCGACAGGTCTGACAGGATTCGCAGTATTTGCGGACATCCTCGACCATATCCTTCCACCATACATGGTCTCGAAGGTAAGCAAGCGTCTTGGTTGCCCCAAGATGTGCCAATACTGAATGGGCTTGCGTAATTAGCCTCTCGCGTGCCTTGCGCCCCTCGACTAAGACACCAGGCACGGAAACTGGCGTTCGTCCGTTCGTGCGCAGTCGAACATAACCATCGGATGCCTCAAAGTTCCGGTAAGTTTTCGGTGCCTCATGGACTATTTTAAAGAAGGGGTCCTCAGCATACCGATCCTTAACCTTAAACAGGACTCCATCCTCGTCCAAGAATGTCAGAGGCATCACAGACGCCTCGGCATCGTCGGTACTCGGCCTAACATCACCACCTGACGCCGCAGACTGTGGCCTTGAACCGCCCGCCTTGCTCGACAAGTCATTCAAAGCAGAAGGAATAGGTGGACCAGATGAAGAGGCCACCTCCCCCCCTCCGGTCGTTCGCGAGGGCTGCGAAGAACAAAACGATCACGGACCCGGTGAGCTCTACTTGCACGCCTCCGACCTCCTTATATCATCCAAGCGTCTGTGGGCAAGACCGTCCGACAGACACCGCCGGCAACTGTACCATGCCCCCGCATCTAACGACGTTGCCATGAGCCTTGTACACGCCGATCTGCAACACATTGCGTCAGTTGATCTACAGTGCACCTGTGTGCAAAACCAATCCTGGGAGTTGATGGAGGGTGAGCCAGCCCTAGAAGACGGCGGAGGCTGTTTGTGTGAGGTGCGATTCACAACGTCCTAACTCGTAAGGTGCCTGTAGGCCACGTACCTACTCGCGATGTACAGCTCCTGATGATCATCTCTCAGCACCTGCCACCATTCGGTCAGTACCCAAGACTGACCGGCACTCAGTCAAGGCACTTGAGCTCATATCAAACATTGAGAAGCATTGCCAGCGCTGCTTTTGTCTCTTGTTAGATCCGTCAAGTGTCACCATCACTGTCATCCAAGAAGAACTTGTCGTCCTTCGCAGCACCTTAGAAAGCATCAAGCGAAATACCCCGCACGTGAAGTCTCGCAAGCAAGAAGTGATGGAATCTATTGATAGACTCGATGCTGAGTTGTGCGGTTGCTGTCCTTCACTCCTAGGTCCTGTAGAATTTGACAATGGTAAGGTCACTTTCAGCGTATAATTGACTACTAGTCTAAGACCTGAATGCAGATGGGCAGGACCCATGTTCTGTAGAGTATATGAGTCCCGTCACACAGCGCAATAGATCACTGTGTTCAAGTGCAGACTTGCGAAATCTATTCTCGTGTGTCAGCAAAACAGGTCTGATCTAACCAGTTGCATCTTCTAGCTCAGACCAAGCCTCATCGAGGTATGCATCAGGTAAATGTTTGAAGTATCCCTCAATAAACTGCATTTGCCAGTCAGTTCGGTGCATACAGACAGGAATGAGTAAGTTGCCTGAATGTCTTCATCCATGAGCATGCCAGTTCGGGTATTTTCATGTTGGAAGAGTGGATGAGCTACTCCCTTGTGGTGATGTTGTCCCAGGATCCTCTGTACGGCCCATGTAGACAAAGAGGTATGCTAACTGATGCATTCTGCAGTTGTTCCATGCCCAAGCAAGATCCTCGGAGACCTTTTGGCCTCAGGTCATATTTCGGACCAGGGACCTAAACCTGTTGGTGAGATCGTCACAAGAGACCAAGCAGTTATTGACCTCACTAACTCTCCATAGCTTTCCATATGACCCTTCTATAAGCTAGGACTCGGCTGGGATGCGTTTGCTCGACCACAAAATTGAATCTCAAGCTAGAGGAAGGGCATTTTGAGAGTATAAACATGGTGCGGTAAATCATGCACCTCTCTGTACGGTGCCTTGTGCAGAGTCTTTCTGATGCTAGGAGTGAAGGAATTATGTTGTTTCATTGGGTTGTTGGTGAGATATCGTGGTTTTGCGTTCAATGCTCAGGCTGAGATGGAGTGGCAATTTCAATGTTTTTCAAACACTGCCAACTCAAGTGAAAACAGCTATCACGATGCATTTTACAAGGTTTAATTCAGGTGAAAATGTCTTCCAAAATGTGAAGATTGTACATGAAGTATAATATTGAGGTAATACTTCAAGTCCTGTATAAAATTTCGACTATATTTGAAATATAGTCCCAGTTTTGTTGTTTAAACTTTAATTATATGCTCTGGAAATATCTCATAGCTTACTTCAAGTTCTGTTGGACGTTTAGCCAAGTACTAAATAGTTCTAACCGCGTTGTGTATAATATGGCCTCGGGCACTGGAGCCTGCAGGAACAGACCTCATCTACATGTACTAGTACTGTAGTGTTCTCGCATCTTCCTCGCTGGCACTCCACCTCGACCGCGGTCTTCTCTCCCCGCTTTATCTTAGTCTTTCATTCCTGTACTTCCAAACCCAGTTCACTCACTTCGGGTTCCAACACCATTATAGCTGGCCCCGGTGCTCTGATCGAACCTATGACCTCGATACTGCGCTCACAATTTTTCGATCTGTCAACTACCCCACCCTCCCCTAACTCTATGCCCCCCGGAAGATATGGGATGGCGTCGTCAAGGGCGTTGGCGAGCACACTGTGCCCACCGTCTTTCCTTGTTGTTCGCCACTCAATACGCGGTCAAAAAGTTAGGTACTGCCATTGATGCACAGCCGGACGTCACGAGGGAGATGGTGCAGACAGCACAAAAGGCGATAGACAAATGTCTGGTGAAGGAGAGCGAGGTTGAGATGTTAGAGGACGATGGAGCCGGCTTTAAAGATGGAGAATGGGTGGGCTGTGTCATGGACACCCTCAGGAAGGAGCATGAGCAAATCTTATGTGCCGACCATCTATCAGGCATGTCTGCTGCTGTTACTTTATGAATTTTGATCAACGTTGCCTCTTAGCAGCTCGTGTCCAACGTATTGCTTTGCCCACACGCCACAGAATTATGCTTTTGCAGACATACTCAGCCTGTTGACAAGAGAAGATGTGCGCATGGACCTAGATCAGGAAACAGTGACGCCAAGGTGGCTTCGATGCACTTCAAGGATGGTCGATCAAAGAGATCTCGCAAGGTGGGTCTTGCTCCCATACTCTTGTTTCATTCCCATATTCCCATCATGGCTTTTTAGAGATTGAAATCCCCGTCAAAGTTTAGGGCCGGAGGGGGAGAAAGGCATGCTTTCAATAGTACTGAAGACCAGAAATATGTAGACAAGGACCTTTCACCACGACGTTGTCTCAAAAATCATGACAAAGCGTGCAAAAAAGTGTACTTAAAAATGAACCAAGATGAGGCGAGGGACTGGCGACGTCCCTTTTGGGTCGTACGTGTGGAATTCAAGTTGTCGGGCCATCCCTGGCCATTCACCAATCCAGTATCTGGTAGGCTGTTGAATGGATCTAGCGAGGACAGTGAGGTAAGGAGCGTCAATGGCATCGCCAGCATATAATGAGGTTGCATCTGCAGTGGAAGTATTGCGGAAATGGATGACGACAAAGCATTATGAGCTCCAGCACATGCCATTGGGCTGGAAGAGGTACCAGACTCGCCCTCCGTGCAGGCGACTTCAAGGGCATCCACTTCCTCATATGGCCGTTGATTTGCAAACTTGAGCTATTGAAGCTCGTACTGCCTGAACCGAAGCCCCAGGCTCGTGTGTAGTGAGATCCAATTCTTCCCTGTCAGTTTGCATCTGCACCTGACCCGACGCACGAGCAGGGGCTTGAAAATATGCTGGTATTGGCATCCTTATTCAATGAGTAGTTGGAGTTCGCCAAGATGGTAGCATGTCAATGGTGGTGCGCGCGCGTCTGAACGAGATAGAATGTGAGCCGTATGGGAACAGTATGCAAGCTCTTCGTCAACCCATCCAAGCACTGATGCATGTCAACCTCACGAAGAGATGTAGAGGTTGCACAATGCTCACCACCGTCTGAGAGAACAGGGGGGAGGGTGCTATCTTTGGTGCTGCTGATCTCTGCATCTAGCCGAGGGAGAGCACCATCGAGATAAACTAGAAGGTTGGAGAAGTGGATAGCATGATCAACTTGCTGCGATGTCAAGCAAGTAACGAGACGGGGCACTAATGACTTACTTGGCCATCTTAATTTGATCAACACCTCCACAGCGGCCAAATCAACAGGACCTCTCTCCTTCTTTGCTATCTCTGTAATCCTGGGCTTCAGTACTTCGCAGAGCGCTGTAGCATAGTTGGATGGATGATATGACAGTTTGATGAAGATCTCAGTGAAGATCTCTCACCTGGCTCGTGTAAGGCGAGAGATGCTCAATTTCAGCAAAGCAGTTAAATTGTTAGGTGCTATGAACGAAAATCAGCCGAAGTACATGACCAATGGGACACCAATACCTTTCACCTTCAACACTGACGAGAGTCTTGAGTGTCCATTAGATTGTGTGGTGAGCTGATCAATAACAGAGTTTCGCTGGTTGTCTAGGAAGGATAAGTATATACATGAAGTAGCGCTGATCATACACACCCTCATTGACGAGGTGGCATAGACATTCCATGATCGGCATGAACAATTCATTACTGCAGCTGTTAGCGGTCTGATCCAGCGCAATCATGAGATGCCGAATCACTTCTTCGTGGGCAATGAAACACATCCCAGGTGTCCTGTTCTTTGTCAAAATGCATATGATGTCGTGAATCCCGGCAAAAGATGCCCGGTCAGAAGAGAGCAATATGTCACAGAGTGACTTTCACGCCAGCCCTACCAATTCCTCGGATATAGAAAAGCCGGCTAAAGAGATATGAAGGGTCTGTCTATATTCCAAAGAAGGTGATTGATAGCTTACAGGCGACATCATAGATGATGGCGAGGGCAAACCGACCAAAGTCATGCTCCCTGCGAATAGTTTCCTTGAGTTGGTCCCATATCCTAATCTGTCTGTTGTCTAATACTGGACAAGTTAGACACATCAGGAGCATGCTGTTGGAACAGTAGGACTCACTAAACTAAGAAGGAATGAAAGCTTCTGGAGAGATCTTAGCACTGCCTGTGGATCATGGAGGAGCATCATTCCATCTTCGTTCAAGGCTTCAATTATCCACAATCTGCCCGAGGTGACCCATGGCATCATCAGTATGCCGATACCAGCACATAGAGTAGCATGAAGTGTGTACACGTCTCCAAATAGAATCGAGGGATGAATGTGTTGGTGAGGAATGACGGAACAAGGGCGCAATAGGTGCCACCTGTAGATGATCATCAGCAATGGAACTCAGAACACTAAGACGACATCACCTTCAAGCGTGTTTACCCATATGGCTGAATCCTACTTGGTGACGGATGGGCAAGATCTTCACAAGTCGCCACAAACCCATTACATCTACTGTGCCAAAATCAACATCCCTTGGATCCCATGAAAGCATGGCTCCTTCAAAACCGCCACATCCACGGCTAGTTTTGCCGCTAGGAACATACATCAGGCTCAGCCTTTGCCTGGGTTGATGAGTTACATACACATCCGAATGATGACCCGCAAACCAGACTTCCTTGATGTCTATATCGGAATCCCTTGGACTTTTCATGCAGATACGATGAGAGTTGACCTCTAAAAAGTACTCAGGTATGAAGTTGACTCGACATTCATCAAGAGCAAGTGCATGCCGGAAATGACATGCGTTTGTGACGGACGAAGAAGAGGTGATGTGGACATCTTGTTTGATGAAACCTAAGGAAGACACAGTATCCCTGATGAACGTCAACCCAGAGTACTGTGGAACAAACTTATAGAGTTCAACATACCAGACTCTTACAAAATGAACCCTCAGTTTATACCAACACAACTCACTCTTGAACTTTTTTGCAGAATCTCTCGGCTCTGGATCTGCATTGTTGGGGTCAATGTGGCGGTAATGGCAATAGGCCCTGTTGCAACATACTAGTAAAGCATATGTGGAGGAGACTGAGAACGGTCACTAACTTGTCAATTAGATCCTGGATTTCCTTCAAAGCTGGATCAATGGGACGATTAGCCGTTCCAATATAGTTGCAGAGCATGGGACTTGGCAGTCTCATTAAGCCTACCTGCTTGCCATCAGTGTAAGAGAAGACACAATAAACATTATGCAATCTCACCTCGTGGATCATGCCAGCCAGTGCTCGAACTTGATATGCACCATGAGAGAAACCTGACAGCATTCCATCACTGTCATCTTTTAAACTGTAAAGTTGCACACACCAAACAAGTATATTCGATCACCTTGATGATACTTGCACACTAACCAATAGTACGCACTCTTCATGTTCTCCTCCACATTGCTGAGATCGTGTGAGTCACAGGAAGGAATCTGTCTCTGGAATAAACCGCGCGAATGCCTGGTGAACACCACCAGAGATCACCTTTTCTAGACAACCAATTGGAGATAAATCATTGGCTTCATATGCACTGATGCCTCGCAAGTAGTGTTTCTTCTGGTCCTCTCGCTCGGGTACAACCTTACACATCTTCACAACATTTGTATTCTGCTAGCGGCCGTTCAGCCTTACATCCACAACATGAAAAACCATTCACCTGGATTGTTCTATGTTTGTTGGATGTGCCATCAATAAAGACAGCAAGGTTTCTCGCATTCTCCGAGGTACTGTTGCATGTCTCACATCTGGATGATGGAAGCATGGGCATTTGTGCTAGCTTGAGTTTAGAGGGGAACAAGGGGAACGGATGTGAGTTTCTAGCGCTCACAGGGGCAACTTCATCCTTAAGAATGCCCACTGAATGTCCATTCCATAGCGGAAGTGAAATGAGACAGCCACATGGACCTGGTGTGTCCCCATCCTGAAACACCGCATACCAGGGGCTCCAGCTCCAAAAGCACATGTTACGTGTGTTCAAAGGCTCTGAAGGGCGCTCCGACCACACGGCTAACTTGAAGCCTTGAGAAGTTCAGCACCAGTAGCATTTCTGATTGTGCACAACACCAAGATGCTGAAGTGGATGGACCATGAATTGGACTGCAGGGCCTGGAACTAGAATTGACCATTCACGTGACAATGGCTGATTTGTCTGATATGTTACCATCTCACCGCTGTCGTGTTCACATCTCTCCCGGGCCCGAAGAATATATTCTCAATCCGAAGCAAGTCTGAAGTGAGGTGTTTGCACCGCATTGAGGCTCCAGCACCTGATACACCTGGTCCATTGATATTTCCAAAGCTGCTTCATTGATCGATGTAATTCGTTCGTTCGTCCACGAAGCACCAGGTGTTATTCACAAATTTTTACAAAGCGGTGCTGTAAACAGAATGCACGGCGAATCCCGAAGTGCTCTCACCATACCCAATGGACTCATCGAAAGAGAAGATGTTCCAAGTAGCGAATAGACTGTGTTCGATCTGCGTCGACTGGCGTGTCGAAATCAGTCAAAGCTTTTCCAATATGTCATCCAAACCCGGCCAAAGTGCCATCAAGGCTCGCGCTGAGACCCCAGTGACCTTCTCCATCTCCACGATGATCTCTGCCAGTGGTAACTCCTCGTAGTTTTGGATGTCAAGATTCCTGTATGGGGTCCAGATGAAACTGAACCACATTGGATATGTGGTATGCTTTGGAACGTCCATGCGCGACTGTTCCAGGCGCCAACAGACACCGCAGGGGGATATTGAAGCATCACAATGGAGCCCAACTGAAACGGGAGACCAATCGTAATCGGTCTCGTCTCACGAAGAGCTCACTGACAGGGTAAAATCAACTCTGTAGAAAGCTGCCTTAACTAGTATGAGTACGTCTTCTTTACTACAGCAGGAGCGAGGTGAGATGGTATGGATAGCATGGATCATAAGCCTGAGTGACAGATGGTAGCATATGGAATTGCATGGTCACGGTACGGGTTGGCATAAAGCATATGGGGAAGCAGTGCGATCGCTTCATCCCCCCTTCCAGTGGGGGGCTACACCGCACTACCAGTTTGTCCGTCGGCGAGGGTAGACTCCGCAGCTCCCTTGGTGTAGGTCTGATCCAACGCTCCTTCGTAGTCTTGGTTGTACTCTCCTTCGGCGTCTTGGTCATACTCTCCTGCTGCGTCTCCTTCTCCCACGTTTGCCATCTCGGCGTTGCAGTCCGTGCCAGGATTCCCAGAGGTAGAATGGCCTGCCGCGGGGACGCTCGCCATTTCGGTGTCACTGTCCGCGCCCCGGTTCCCAGAAGTAGAGTTGCCTTCCTCAGCAAGCGGTCGGTAGCTTGAAACCGGCGAGGTGGGAAGGTACTGGTGAGCGGAGGAGCTGGGGACAGTGGGAGCCCGAGAAGTGTTGAGGGGCAGTGCCGCCGCATGGTAGTCAGGTTGGGGAGGCGGCCGAGCGGTGAAGACTGACTGGTAAGGCTGGTAGGGTGGGAAATGGTTTGCGATGGGCGGAGCAGTTGCAGCCACGGGCGGCACAGGCTCCAGAGGAGGAACCGGGGGAGTGGAGGAGGCGACAGGGTGTCCGCAATTGGGTGCCCCAGCTGAAGGGTTAACCGAGTGCTGAGGCGCGTGGTCCAAGTGGTCGGCATGTGACGGGGACCGTCTGCGATCAACGTCGCACTCGTATGGTTTGGAGTGACCGCGCCTGTCCTTTCCATCCTTTTTCTTGTGCTTCCTATTACCGCGCCCGGACGACGATTCCGGCTGCTGGTTTGAGTTGTCCCTTCCCTTCCTGGCTTCTGCTCTCCTAGCACGTTCCTGCTGAGTCCTCTCTAGTCGCTTCACTTGCTGGTTGATACTGTGAACTGCTAATTTCTTCAGGAGCGGGCTCATGTTTTCGGCATTGTGATCTTCCTGGTAGCCGCTCCTGAAGAAAACGGTCACCAGAGGCTCAGGGCAGTCGCAAAGGATCAAGTATTCCTTGTCATCGACTGTTGAGAGCTGATAAGGGTTTTGCGGGTCGCTGTTGAAAACTTGGACTAGGGTGTCATAGCCGACAGGCTGGGGAGATCTGTCCGTTCTCAGGTTCGCTCACAGCTCCCGGCTATATTTCAAGCACTGATTCAAGCCCGCCCTGAAGTATAGAAGGAGGGACTGGGATCCAGGTGGCTGTACCATGAAGTCCTCTCCTTTCGGCAAGATCCTGTGTATGATAGACTGAGGGGAGTGCTTTGGAGGTGGGCGAGGGCGAGAGTCCGACGGGCGAGGCATGCGAGCGCGTTGAATGGGCTCCAAGGTCAGTCCCATCACAGCGCTAAATACCTGTGGCTCGCCAGGGGGAGGTGATCCCTCACCATGCAGTAAGTCCTCCAGTTGTTTGACATTCAGAAGGTCCAGGTAGTCTCTGGCGGCTGTCAGGTGCCTGATCAGGTCGCAGGGCAACCAAGTGACGTCTCCCGACATCCATTTGACCTCAAATGTCGCATCACGTCCACTTCCAACATGCGACAACACGCGGTCGATGCGCCATTCAGGTTCGTGCTCGCCAAAGTTGGCCACTTGAGTTTCCTGACGTCCAGGAAACAGTCAATTGTTGTTTGGCACATGGATCCGAAGCAGCGATGCGTGGAACACCAGATGGATGCCTCGTTGTCACAGGTGATCAGGTAAGTCAACTCAATAAGAGTTGTTTGCATAGTCTCAACTGATGCGATAGGGTCCAATATACTTTGGGAACAACTTTCGAGTCTGCCCCTTTGGCAGGGAGAGATTCTTTGTTGAAATGTAAACAAGATCTCCTTTGGTGAAGGGAGTATCTTTCTGTTTCTGATTTGCATCTCTAGTCTGCTTAACCCTCGCTTCGAGAACAGCATCATGCGCAGACATGACAGCCTGCTTCATTCGCTGTGCAAATGTTCGAACACTCGGGTATTCCTGTGCATTAGGGTCATTCCAAATGAATGACCGAGGTAACCGTCCCAAGTTCAGGAAGAACAGTGCATATCCAGTGGTCTCAGATCGTGCCATATTGATAGCAAATTCGATGGCAGGTAACTTGCTAACCCAGTCGCGTTGGTTCGGCCCGATACACGATCGAAGCATCTGACCAATCGTTCGATTCGCGTGCTCTGTTGCGCCATCAGTTTGAGGATGGTATACGCTCGATAAGCGATGCTCAACACCAATTAGTTGCTTAAGCCGAGTCCAGAAGGTACTCGTAAAAAGCGTATCCCAGTCGCTGACAATTGTCTTGGGCAAGCCATGGTGCTTGTACACTTCCGTGAACACGAGCTCGGCGATCTCTTACGCAGTATAGTTCGATCGGCTGGGCACTAGGTGCACCATGCCTGTCAGGCGGTCTATTACCATCGCAATTGAATTAAACTCTCCGTCTCAATTCTTCGAGATCGGGAGGGGTCTGACGAAGTCAATACCAACGGACTCCCATGGTTTCAATGGTATGTCCAACGAGTGCAACATGCCGTATGGTCGCTGATTGGATGGTTTGCTCCGTTTGCAGGTCATGCAGGAGTCGCAGAACTTGCACACATCAGCGGCCACGTCCTTCCACCATAGATGGTCACGAAGGTATGTGAGTGTCTTTGCAGTGCCAAGGTGAGCTAAGATTGAGTGTGCTTGGTCAATGACGTGCTCTCTGACACTTCGTCCTTCGATGGTAAGGTTGGGAACACACAAGGCTGATCGTTCCTTAGTGTTCAATTGTATGTAGGGCATAGCATGGGTATACCCTTGGGTATCCCAGGCCATACCCACACCCATACCCATAGTTTCACCCATACCCACCTACTGGGTACGGGTACAGTCATGGGTCAGGAAAAATGGACCTGTGATCATACCCATCCTGGGTATACCCGCAGGTCCAGTACTTGCGCACAACTACATAATGGTAAATGGTAACTAGGATACACTAATAGCATCCCACCCGCGTGTCAATTTCTCCTCCTCTTTCACATCGGGAAGCTCAGCAGCATCTTTTAAGTCAGCTAAATTCACCATTTTGTGTTGAAACCATGAGCCGAGGCACAAGAGAGCCCGGGTAGACTGCACTGACAGGCCGGAACAGACATGTGAGAGCATAAGACGTCCACGGCTAAACAGCCACTCGACATCAATCGATGTCGCTAAAGGAATCAGTGAGTAAGTAGAGAGCACGTACAAAAAGACTTGCCTGGGATGCTAAGATAATCTAGCGCCATCCGAGAGAGGCGTGGATATGTCGCACGACGCTCATACCACCACGCCAGTGCATCAGCGACGTGCTCGACATCAGCCCTGAGGTACCTGTCCAGTTCATTGTGGCCGTCCTTCATTTTCGGGGGTGCGAGGGTGGGCATATTGTCAAACATATTCCCAGATTCATCCTGTAATGCATTAGGACCGAGAGTTAGATAGTGTAGGTACTCACCAGTTGTTCCTCAGTCACCTCAACATCCGAGTTGGCCTCTCTTTCAGCAGCATATGAGCGCTCGAAACGGTCACGTACAAGCTGCTCGGCAGTACGGATCCATTCATCCTCCCAGTCTGTGTCCCTGAAATACTCTAGTTTGTGACGAGGGTGTAGGACTATAACTTAGTGTCAAGTAGCTCTAGTAACGAAATGAACTCACTCATTGCAATCCGATACACTTCAGAGTGGTCAGTCAACGAATAGTAGTGATTGAGTGTTTGAAGTGCGATGGTGATGCCTGTGCGTATTGGGCGAGACAGCTTGTCAACATAGGCGTGTTTTTGCAGCCTTGCATCCATGGCATCCATCACAGGGATGACCTCGGCGAGGTTTGGCGTGGCCCTTGAAAACTTTTCGGTCGCATCCTTGAGGATCTAGAGGCGAGTGTTTGTTTGATGAGTGGTCACAGCCATGCCACGTGTTCAGCGCACCTTCAACACATCTCGCAGCTCTTTCAGCATCTCCCATTCCCTTCTGTCCAGCTCATACGGGCGCAACCCAAAGTCCCTATTGCTAGTAATCTCATCCACCGCCTTTCAATGCTCCAGTGTGTACTGGAGCATATCAAATGTCAAATTCCACCTTGTGGCTACATCTCGCAGCAAGTTTGTGACTGCCAGCTTGTGTTCCTCGAGAATCCGGCGCCACTCTGAAAGAAGCTTCGTGGTCGAGTTGATGAGCTTGTAGGCAAGTTTTCGAATCTGTTTGATGGTGTGCGATCAGCCAAGGTGCGCTGTGAATACCTATCCTTACTTTTGCAAGCGCTAACTGCACTGGTCAGATTGACTCTCGCAGTGCCCTCTTCTCTTCTGGACTCATCTTCTCAAGCTCGTCAACCAAACCATCAAGGTTATCGTCTGCCACGTCTTCCCCAGCATTGTCACTGTTGCCGTCGCCCATTTCTTCTATTTCTCTCAGCAAACGGAGTTCATCGGTGTTCAATCCATCAATGCCCTGGCCAGCTCTTTTAACGTCAAATGCTCGAAGCAGCGCCTTCGTGACAAGGTTTGTCGTGTGCAAGAAGCAACGTGCGTGCCCTGCTTGACCACTGTAGTCGGGCAACTTGCTGCTCAACGTATCCACCATTACAGTGTTGCTAGATGCATTATCGCATGTAATACAAAGCATCTATCTCAATGTGGTGAGTTGTCTGCGGCTTCTAATTGTACCACTCACTTTCTCCGTCACTGAAAACTCCTCCAGAACATCCCGAAAAGTATCTGCAAGTGCTATCCCTGTATGGGACTACTTCGGCATCAGTGCCCGAAATGACCAGGTAAACTAATCGCTTCACCTTGGCAACCTCAACGACGTCTAATGGCATGGTCAGCGCGGTGCCTTTGTGCTCCAAGTGCACACAGATTGCTACGAAGGAGCGGTGGTTTTGTGATGTCCAAGCGTCAGTCGTAAAATTTAATTTCCCATTGTATTCCTGCCAGTGGTAAGTAGTTGATCAGACCCCATGTGAACGCTGACAGACAAACATTGAACATCTTAGCAATCCTCATGCGTGTGTGTGAGAAAACATATCAAACGTCACGCGAAACTGTATGCTGCGAAGGTATGTAATGGTTTGGGTGCCCAGTCTTCATCAGGGACAAAAATGCTTGGTCACTGACTATTGCAAACGGTCATAGGTTCTGGGACACCCATCATACAATCTCCATCCTGCAATGGTCAGTCAGGCAGGCTCAGAATAGACTACACCACGTGCCTTGTTTCCATGCGAGTGTGGGATATATTCGAGTAGGTCACTGTCCCTTTGCCTTTCCGCTCAAAGGACATGGTAATCTTTCCATTTTTCAGAATGCCAGTGACGACTTTTGTACGTGCTTCATCTGCATTCTTCAAATCATCAGCAGCTTTCACAGCATCAATTTCCCAGCATTTTCTTGCATGCTTACGCATGTTTCCAGTCGACCGTGCGTCTTGTGTGTCCAAAAATCTACGGATGGTAGTCTTGCAACTCTATCCAGCACACACAAAGACATGCGAACAGCGACCATTGTGCACTTGTATGACCAGCTTAGGTCCAAAAAAAGCATAGATTGGTGATGTGCAATCCTTCATTTGACATTCTATTACTGACATCAATCCGTGCAATCATATATTCATCAGCTGCACACCCAATTTCTCTTCTGCAGTTTCGGCTACAGGTTCGTCATCCGAACTCATTTCCACAGCTTCATTCCTCCCTTGTTCTGGTGCAGCCTCACTGACGTTTTCACCATCAGGATTGTCAGCAATGTGGGACTGTTCCTTGGTCTCTGACTGGACATCTGAAAGCCTTTCCTGGGCCTCTAATGCTATATGGAGTTAGTGTGGGTTTTATATGTGAATGAGTGTTGAGAGAACCTTCTGGTTGGTTTAGTCTTGCCTTCTTGAGAGGGTCTGCTAACATGTTGAAGTCATCGAGATGTTTGCGCTTCTTCGGGTCCTTGGCAACCTTGTTCTCCAGGGAAGCCTTAGCCTTTTCGGATGGTTTTGGGATTCGTTTTAGGATGGTATCAGGTGCCATGAACACAGATACAGTATGTCTAGAGTAGTGTGAAGGGTGGATGGATGTCTGCGAGTTTGGATGACGAAGCAACTAGTTCATGGAGTGTTTGCACAGCAGTGTTTGCACAGCATCTAAGCTACCAAATAAACAGAGTGTACTAATAGTACTACCCATGGTATGGGTATGGGTATGGGTATGGGTACTGTACTAATGAACCCACACCCATACCCATGTGGTACCCATACCCACAACCCATGTGGGTATGCCATACCCATGCTATGCCCTAATTGTATGTACCCATCCTTCACTTCGAAATTACGATAGTGATCAGGATCTTGTAGGATGAGCTTGAAAAAGCTATCCTCGTGATAACGGTGCTTTATTTTTCCAACAAGGTTGTCATTGTCGAGGTACGTGAGGGGACGAGCTGACTCTTGTGTCATCTGGCCAGGTGAAGCATCTGTTGGATGGTCCTCCATACTATCGACGACTCGGCTCGTGAGTGGTGAGTGGTTGTTTCGTTCTGCAACAGTGTCACCGTCCCCCCTTCCAGGGCGATGACGCGGGCCACGAAAAATGACCTTTCTGTGCATACGCCTCGCAAAGTCGGCAGAAGATTCAACTTGTGGCTCGACATGCACAACAGGCATGTGTTTAACTGGACGCCCGCTACTTGCCCGCCTGGGCCCTGGAGAAGGATTGAGGTGTTCACGAGGGACACCTTTGGTTGACCGCACGCTTCGGCGTGGCACTGCCTCCAAGGCGGATGCTTCAGATCCCACTAGCACAGGCATACTCACAAGGTGCACCATTGACGCCCCGATGCCTGTATCCGCTAATTGAATGTATTCAGATTCTGCGCGGACAGTCCCCAGTGCATCATTGGAGTAGAGCCGGGACAGTGCATCTGGAAGGATGTTCTCGACACCTGGTATGTACTTGATGTTAAATTCAAACTCGCTGATCTTTTCAAGCCAGCGTGCCTGCCACCCAGACAAGTTCTTCTGATGCAGCAGGTGAATTAGACCCTTATGGTCGGTAAGCCAGGTAAACTTGGCACCCTGCAGGATATTGCGGTAACGCAACATTCCCTCAACGCCCGCCAACATCTCCTGTTCATGCACAGGATAATTCTGCTGTGCAGGGTTCATTTTCGTGCTGAAGAATGCAGCAACATGGGCTGTTTTCCAATCCTTGCCCTGGGCGATAACTGCCGAAATGCCGTTCGCACATGCGTCTGTCATATACCAAATTGGCTCAGCATCAGCGCCGTACGTGAGTGGAATTCTGTGGTGCGTGGCACATGCGTGTACATAGTGCTTCACCTGATCAAACGCCCATTGCTCCGTCTCCGTCCAGCGGAAAGGTACAGAGTCTCCCATCACTGTGGAGAGGACTCCCATTGGGACCTGAACACGGTAGATGTCATCAGCAAGGTAGCCTGCAGCTCCTAGAAACCCACGAAGAAGGTCGCAGTTAGTAGGGACCTTCCAGTTAATAACCTGGTCCACCTTATCTGGATCCATTCAAATCCCACCATCGTCAATGACACGGCCCAGCACCTTCATTTCACGACACAAGAAGTGAAGCTTCGACGCGCTGAGGTAAAACTTCTCCTGGGCAAGAATTTGGAGAACGATTTTGATGTGTTCCACATGTTCATCCAGGGTCACGGAGTAAACCACAATGTCATCTAGGTAGACGTCCATCCAGCGACCAATGTAAGGGCTAAACAAGTAGTTCATCAAGGCCTAGTAAGTGGCCGGTGTGTTACAGTCTCCGATCTGAATCACAGTGCTCAACATATTGCCATCAGGGGTTGTAACCACCGTCCTATCGACATGCTCGGGAATGATGCGGATTTGCTTGTATGCGTCCTGTCCATCAATCACTGAACGATAGTGACCCTTGGCCACATGGTGAAGGATTCCATCGATATCAGGTAACGGCACTGACAATTTATGGGTATTCTTGTTGCGCTCCCGCAGATCCACAACGGTGCGCAACTTGTCAGTCCCTGACTTTTTGATGAGGAGCATCGGTACCATGTTCCCGATGGTGGTCACCTTCCAGCGTCCAGAAGCAATGTATGCACGTCGTTTGTTGTCCCATTGAGGCCTAAGCACTTCGGGACAGCGTGACGGCCTCCAGGGATAGACTTTTGATGGGTCTATCAGCAGGACACTATGGTTGATTGCCCGGAGGGGCGGTAACTCCATTTCGCTGGCCTTACCACAAAGTGGCTTAGCCAGTTCATTGAGTTCTTCCTGGGCCTTGCTGACCTTTTCTTCCTCGAGTTCAGCAGACCGAGACTCAAGGACTTGAACCTGGGTTCCTTGAATCGGCAAGGGGTCGACGCTCCCGACAATCACTTGGCAATCGTTAAACCCCACGCTAACCCGGTGTTGATACAGGAACGGGGTACCCAGGATCAGGTCGTAATTTTGCAGGTTCGCGATGTCAAAGTATCGCTCAGCATTGATCCCCTGATATTCCAGATGCGCAGTTGCACTGTAATTTATCTTTGAGCGAGATCCTTGCATGGCAAGTTGCAGCACAATGGGCTTGGTAAGTACATCTCGCTTCACTCGAAGCTGTTCAGCCAGGTTCGTTGACATGAAATCAGCCAAGGAGCCAGTGTCCAAAATATTGGAAGTGCTACCTTCCGATTGGTTGCAGAGGCAACAGCCTTGGTAGGGAGAGCTCGTGAGAGAGACGACTCACGGAAGTGAGATGACGCTAAGACTTGGTCTGGGAAGCTGTCCTCGATATCCGGGTGAGGGACGATCGGAAGAGAGGGGAAGAGCAGCTTGTATTCTTAGAAAGAAGTACGAGCTATATATATGTATGGAGATTGTTTGTATCAGTGATGGCAACAATCTCCAAAAGGAAGAATGAAAGATAAGAGATATAAAGGCCATTGGCCAAAGATAAGAGGAATAAACGCTATAGGTTGAACTATAAGCGTCGGAGTCTAAAGGCTAAATAGAGTTAGCCAATAGCGTAAAAGGAGCTTATCTCTATGTAATAGTCCGTGTGAAGCGAACATGATAAGCGAAAAAGAGAACATGGGAAATGTAAAATCCAACACAAAAGAGCACACACAGGGTATCCATTAATATGGACCACCACGACAACAGGTTTGGGAATATTCCACTGAAAGTCCTTGGTAATCCCTGCGTTGCGCTCGACTGCCGAGTAAGTTCCTTGGCGAACTTGCACTCCGAAGAGGTCTAACGAACTGTCTGATCTGCTGTTGGATAGATCCTTGTCCCGCAACTGGTGGGCATAGTTCCCTTGGGAGAATAGCCATCATGGTAGATGCCAAGAACGATCTGGGTCGCACACCCTGTCCAGGGTTGCCTCACGGATTCGTTTCTCCTGGCGCTGGTACCATTTGGCAACATCAAACTGGAAGTTAAGGGCCCGATTGTATGGAAGCAGGGTCTGCGCTCCCAACCATCGGTCCCGAACCTTGATCCCCTGATGATACAGGATGCAGTCAAACTGGTGCAGTAGTCCGCTTTCTGGCCATTCCGGATCTAATTTGTCCATTAACAGGTCCTGCGCTCTGAACGCCACGGCATTGGTCATTGGCCGGAATCGAAATCGGGCAACATTCTGTTCAACAGGACCGTATTCCCGCCGAACTAGATACTCAGCATACCACTGGCCGATTCGGAACTCGCTGTCCATGAGCAAGGATGCCTCGATTTCCGTCAGGCGGTCCTGGTTTGCAGGCCTGTCGCCATCAAAAATGAGATAGTGCGTGTCAGATTGTCTCCTCATGCAGAATCGCTGCCTGTCCCGACTGACAGTTTCAGTGTCTGGTTCGTCGAAACCATTGTCGCCTGGGTATGGCTGTCCCATGTGAAGGCAGTCCTCTGCTCGATTTGCAAGAGGATCACCCATCCGTTCAGGAGGGAGTAAATACTCCCTGGATGGGTCCGTAATATCAGGTTCTTGCTCATCGAAGTCCAGAGGTACAATGTTAACCACTGCGTCAGGTTCGTACTCGCTATTGCTTTCCGGATCGATTAGGTCTGGTAGGTCGTCCTCGTCCTCAAGGGCGATCTCAATGTGAGTGGCCCCCAGCATCAGCATATCATCACGCTCCGTGACGTCTGTTATCCCTTCATAAGGTTCGTGTATGCCATCGAACCCAATGTGGAATGAGGACATTGCGCCTGGCGGTTTCACAGAGCTACTCCCTGCAGCCATGTTGTTCAATGTCGGGCAGTCTCGGGCAAAGTGCCCTTCCTCGCCACATTTGAAGCACAGCCGTTTAGCAACCCGACGGTCGTGTTCTTCTGCGCTGAGCTTCGTGCCTTCTGTGACCTTTTTGGGTCACGCCCTCGCTGGTCGCATGTCGTTCGCTGACGATCGCGCCTTCGATCGAGTTGCCTAGTGCCTTTTTGACCAAATTTCTTAGGTCTCTCGTCTTTCTGCACCAGCGGTTCCTTGGGCCGAGAGGATTCACCATCCTCCGTCCCTTGTGGCCTTGTTCAGCGTGCTCGGTCCCGATCTCGGGGGAAGGTTCGACGGTCGACTCGATCACGAGCCTGATTTAGGTCAGCACGGCGGTCTACCCGTCGATTCGACCTTCCGTTGGGATCCACGGAGTGGGCTATCTCAATTACCTCAGCCATGTCGACGACCTCTTGCAAGGTCGCACTCTCAGGGGTAAGTCTCGCTTTCCAAAGCTCAGACTGGAGGTATTTATTCAGACCGAACCAGAAACGAGTGACTTGGTCACGTTCGGTCACGTCCCCGATAAGGTTCCACAGTTCTTGTAAGTCTGACAGGAATTTTCGAACTGTCTTATCGTCCTGATACATTGACCTCAGACGCTCTCGTTGTCGCGTCCGAAAATCAATTGGGAAACAAT
>JBBPMC010000439.1:0-22934 GCA_038090115.1 Strobilomyces echinocephalus | reverse complement strand
TCCATCTGGGGGTTGTTCAACGAGTGCGACGGCGGGTCTGTAAAGCACGTACATCCCATCATACTATCCGACGGCCGGGTCAAAAGTCTAGCGCATGCACGGTCAAACGTAAAACATACCTATAAGACTTGCCAGAACCTATCGAAGCCGGTCGGTAAACACCTCGTGCTCGACACCACATGGCAGCCACTCACCAGTCTGTCCATCTAGACACGCGTATAGCATCTCAGCACCCCAGGAGGCGACACGACAAGGGACTCACAAGCCAAAATACATGCATTAAATCCGGAAAACCCGTGGTCCAACAGTTCCTTCCCCAGGTCGTCGTACAAGGTCTGCTGAGAACAGTAGCCGGGCTCGTCGCGAGGACCCGCAGACCAGTAACTCTTGTCGAAGCTGAACGCCATCGTTTTCCGCTCCGTGGCACGCTTCGTGTCCTGAGAGGACCCGTGTTCGGGAGGATCCAGGAACGTCTGATTGCCCTGCATGCGGATGAGCGGCTTTGCGCCTCTTGCGAGCTCTGCATGATCGGTTTGAGCAAGGGACAGGGGGGAAAGGGCGGGTGAGTGACGGAAGGTGCAGCGCGCATGAGGCGTACCGCGACCGTTGAGGGGCCTACATCGCACCACGACCTTGATGTTTCCTTCGCCTGCTTCGGCCATCGTCGTGGTCGAAACGCTGCACCCCCGCTAGTGAGTCCAAGGAATAAGACGGGTATGACAATAAAAGGAAAGAGGAATGGTTATGGTTATGGACGGAACGTAAGACTTTTCGGTGGGCCGTGTTGGCCAGAATTACATACATACGACTGGCAACCAGCTGGCATGTGTGACACGACGACACCTCGCGTGAAAAGCCGCATTGCATGAGCTCAGTGCTACACAGTACAATACAGACGAATACAGGTATCGGCGTTGGTACGTTGGTGAATACGGAAAGACTACTACGCAATGTGGTGACGCCCGTGGAGTATTTCCGTGCAAAGACCGCCAAGAGACAGGGACGGCAAGATCGCCGAGATGCTGGCATGGGCAGAGACGGCTCACAGCAGGTCGAAATCGTCGAGCTAGAGGGGGTCAGCGAGGACATGGCAAAGAACACGGTGGGACGGACCTCGTCGTTGTATGCCATGACGGTCCGCTTGAGTTTGGAGGTGTCGACCCAGGTGACAAAGTCTTCCATGTGCCTGGAGAGAAGGTGAGAGCGAGGGACGTGATGAGGCGAAGAAGACGTGCCTTGTGACGAGAAAGGCGGGATCGGTGATTGCATCGGGGCCGACACGGACGTGGCCCTGTTCGATGAACTTGGCGGCCTGGGGCGTGTGTGGATACGTGGGGAGAGGCACACGGGGGAGAACAGACATACAGCACTGACGGACTGAGCCATCTTGGACATGCACATGAAAACGGCGAGGCGACGGCGACAGAACGCGGCGACGGTGAGTTTGTTGTCGACGTCGCTGAGTTTTGCGTGGGAGTTGAGGACGCCGATGTCGTAGAGCTTGGAGAGGAGCTGGCCCTCCATGTGGGCGCGGAAGGGGTCTTGGGGGGGCAGCATGGAGAGACGGTGTGCATAGGAGCGGAGTGCGCCGCACAGCTTGTTGTAGCTTTGGACGGTCAGCGGAGGTCGGGAGGGGAGAGGGCGAGTTACGTGTGGTAGTCTCGCCTGTCGCGGAGGTGGTATCTGCGCACGACCTTGATCTCGCGCAGGCTGTCGTCCTGCTTCCACTGCGCGGGGGGGTCCGGGGGTGGTCTCGGCGAGCAGAACGGGGACACGCACGGCGAGAAAGTCGACTTTCTTGACGAGTTTTTGTTCGTGGTGTTTCAGTCTCCGGACCATGGTTGTGGCAGGGACGCGCACGTGGCAGAGGGTGTGGGAGTGTGGATGGCGCGCAAGTTGGTGTCTGCCGTCGACGTGCTCGTCCAACGCCTCTCCGCAAAAAATATCCCAATTATCATATATCTTGCTTTTATTTTTTTTTCTCGTTTATCATATATCCCTCCGCTGATTCCCGCCGTGCTCGGCCCCGCCTCCGCCCCCCGACTCGCCGACGGCCGTCTCTGACTCTATCCTCGGCCGTCTTCCCCGCCGCTGCCCCGAGCGCGCCCTGCTGTGACTCCGTCCCCGGAGGTTCTCCGCTTTTTTCGCCCGCCGAGTCGCCATGAACGTCCGCGGCCACCCCGACATGTTGCGTCCCCAGCAGAACATGCCCCAGCTCTCCCAGATGCCCGGCAACCCTCCCCATTTCCTTCCATCCCAGCAGCAGCCTCAGTCCATCGGTCCCTCCAATCCCTCCATGGCCATGCTCGCAGCCACCGCCGTACAGAACAACAACCCCTCCGCCCTCCAAGCGGCCGCACCCAGGTATCAGATGCGTCCCAACGCAATGCAGCAGGGTCAGAACCCACAGATGAGTTCATCCGCAGCCCCCCCCGCCCCTTCCCATATGTCTCAGCTCGGACATAATCCGCTCCAATCCATGGCTTTCTCTGCAGGCGTGATGCCGCAAGGCATCAATGGCGTACCGGTTCGCCGTGTACAGTCTCATCCTCAGGGCCTCAACCAAGCCCCATCTCATCCCATGCATCCCGCCCAGCCCTCTCTCAACGGTATCATCAATCCACAGTCTAGCATGGCTGCCCACCTTCGTCCCCCTCCCCAGCAGTCTGTCATCGCTCGCTTACCCGTCCCCGCATCAAACTCTCCAGATTTAATGGGCCGTCCTCCGGGCGCTACCGCCGTGCCTCAGAATCCTCTCAGGGCTCCCTCTGCGCAATCCCAGATCATGAACAGTCTAACCCAACCCCCCGGGATGCCACAGGCGGGTCTTCAGCAGTCCTTATCTCAAAATTCCTTCCAACCCCCCGTGCCCGGCCATCCTCACCATGCTCCCTCCCTCACCTCTTCTCCCCGTCCAGGTGCACATTCCCAGCAGCAACATGCTGCTTCCAACATGATCATGGGCCAGCCTGGCCCATCCCAACCACCCGGTCCTCGTGCGATGAGCCACCCTGACAACGCCTTCGCTAGCCTCCAGAACAACCATTTCTCCCAGAACATGGTCGCTAGTTTAGGGCGAATACCGAACTCCGCCGCTTTTCCCTTCACTCAACCCGTGTCCCAAAATGACGCTCTCGAAATACCCCAGTCCATCGGCGATGGTCTCCAAAATACCTCTAACCAAATTCGCCCCTCGTTTCAGCCTACCCCCGCGCAACAGTTCGAGCAGCTTCAGCAGAATGACGGCTTTAGCGGTCATTTCGTGTCACAATCAAATCCTCCCCCACCCACACGTCCCCCGTCACATCCTAGCACTGCGCACGGGAGCTCTGTACCACCACGGCAAATGCCACCACCTCATCGTCATTCCCCGTCGGATCCCATGGCTGCTGCACATGTGCAGCAACCACAACGGCCACAGTCTCAGCCGCAAGGCCTCCCAGGCCGTCCACCATCACAAGCAGGACCATCACTGACTCCTCGGAGTTCTCAGTCACAGCTCCCCCCTTCTTCATCCGCTCGAATAACTCCCCATACCCAGCCTCAGTCGTCGCCGCGCCAGCGGCGACAGTCGCCCTCGGTCCAGCAGCCTATAGCTCCTCGCCCCTCGCAAGGGCCGACCGCTAACCTCCCTGTTACTAATGCGGCTTCCACCGAAGCAAGCACATCTCAACCTCAACCCCCCACCGTTATGCCGCGCCCTGTGTGAGTTCCGAGCACACTGATTACACTTCGGAACGAGATCTTGACGCTTTACATGAGCAGGATGGCCCCCTCATTGGGGCTCGGTCAGGGACTCACTCGTTTACTACAGTTTAGTGGACAACTTTCTAGCGAGAATCACCTTGTCAGTTTCTTCCCTCGCTTATCGTCGGTCTCGTCGCTCACTTTGAACTCATCGCTAGAAACATCAATTATCATTTTGGAACGGGTTAGTGCAAGAATACTTTACGGCAAAAGCGATCATGAAGGTCACTTTGTGGAAGGATAACCAGAGGAACGAAGCTAAACCGTTTGGTACGCTTGTTGACAGCTTGAATCGCAACGTTGACGTTAATTACCGACGGTGCCGCGTTCAGAAATCGGCGTTCCCATATTACCGCGTTTCTTTCTTGTGACTACGCAATCAGGTGTCAAGTCGATGACGCTCTCACTCGATGGCGCGCGCGAGAGGCTTCTCGCCCAACATCACGCCGTCGTAGAGTGCGTCAGTGCGGTATGGACGTACAAATATACCAACGGATATACCGTTACGCTACGAGGACCCCTGACAGTCCACGTCTGGATTGTTCCAATCACGAATCCCACGCAACCCCAGCAATCCCTCTTTACGCTCCGATTCGATCACCTTCAGTTCGATGCGCACACGCACGAAAAATTCATCTCGCTGGACGGCATCGATGGTACACGCGCTGTCGAGCCACCCACGCCGCGTGTGCGTGACGCTCCCACTCCGAGCCCGAACGGTGTATCTCTCGGTCAACGAGAGGAAGATAGACAATGGGACGAACCTCGCATCTTGATCAACAATGCATCCATACCTGGCGAACCTGTCAACGCTTTCGGCATCCCGCAAGCCACTATGCGGTGTCTAGAGGTTCGTCCTACATGATGTATCTGTCGAGCAGTGATTCAACGATTCCCCTTCTGCAGCTGGCCGAGAGCGTAAGTCAAATGACAGACTTGATCGCATTCGCAAACGAAACGCAACTGGGCCCGATGGGTAGCTACGCCGCTCCCGAATATATATGAATACGCCACCTGACAGAATTCCCCACGTAGATGCACTCTCGGCGCTAGCGAAGAAACTACGAGAGACTGCACACAATCCAAATGTCAATGGCGCATACATGGGTCCTGTTCTAGGCGGTGTTGGACCGGGGAGTTTCCAGAGTTTTAGTGGCACACCGACGTCGGCGCTATATCCGGGCATGTCTTCCATACATCCTGTGCCATCAGGCGGTTCTCCTCAAAATGCTCCGCTACCCTCTGCTGATATTCCCTCCAAGCAGAGTAAGCTCCCCCCCTCCGGCCCCGCTCCCCCAGCACCTAATCAGCCTCCCGCTCCTTCGCAGGCGGGGCTGACCACATCTACCCCGACGACGGCCGCGGCAACCCTCAAACGCAAGCCCAACGATACCAACTCACCGACAATCGGCAACGCTGAACCACAATCGAAAAGGACGCGCAAACCAAAGCGGAATGGCTAGCATCTGGCGGATTTTTGTGGAATATTCTTGTGTCGCTTATCGAGGCGCCGGAACTATATTGTGATATCGTCTTCATATCAGCCCGCTCTCGTGTATCTGGTTGTTTACATATATCGTTCTATCCTTTGGCAGGAGGCGAACCGCGCAAGTACTTGCTCCTGTTGCTCGGGTTCGCGATGTGTTATTTATAGCTTTCTGTACCACTAATGCGATGCTCTCCTGAACTCTCGTTTTCGCAGCGGCGTAAGCTGTGCGTTGTGGTGTCAACAAGTCTAGCCGAATCGACGCTCGATAAATAAGCTCGCGAAGAAACCTTGTTTCATGACGCGCTTGATTGACAGGGCACTCCGAGGGTGACACATGTGATGCATTGATGGATGACACTACATACTCTTCCAGATATAATCGACGTATGATAATAAACAGTGTCACATGCAAATAACAAAGTGGGGGAAACCAGACGTAAGGAACCAGGCCGCTAGAAAATCGGCTCGTGACTAAAGTCGCATTGGTCGCCGTATCTGCATCTGCGGGACGCGAGAAAAAACGGAGGAGGAATGGGGGTTGAGGGCGACGGTGAGGGCGACGGTGAGGGAAAGGGGAAAGGGAAAGGGAGGGGGGGCTCGTCAGTTTTTTCGTGCGGTCTCGCATTCGAATGTGATCGATGCTCGCCTTCCTTCCGCAAAGAAACTGCATGGTCTTCGTTTACTACTTCTATACGAGCCCTCGTCGCCCCGTCCTCGGCCACCGCGTCCACGCACCCCGCTGCCGCCGCCGCGTCCTCGTCCTGCCGCTGCCCAGCGCGCTCGCGTCGCGGCATCGTCTCCACCGAACTCCTGCTGCCCGAACTCTTGAAACTGGCCTGCGTTCCACCCCGGCGCACCACCAAACGGTGGCGGTGGCTGTCCACCACCTGACGACGGGTGGAGCAGCGCCTGCGCCTGCTGCATCAACTGTTGCATCTGGTCCGGCGGTATGGACGACAGGACGCTCGGGTCGAAACCCACCGGCAGACCGCCGCCTGCCGCTATGGCGTCGTTCATGAGATAATCGCCACCCGCCGCGAGTTGGTTCACGAGGTCTGCGACGGACGCTTGTGGAGGTTGCCCAGCTCCACTCCAAAAAACCATGTCGCTCTCCGGTCCCACCGTCATCATCTTGATGGACGCATCCACGTCCTCCTCCGGGATCATCGTCACAGGCTCAGCCGGACTGTCTGGTATCTGTGCGGCGCTCATGTACAGCGCGCCCAACGCAGTCTGCTCTCGTTCCTCTTGAATGGTCTTCTCCACGCTCTGCATACCGCGCTGCGCCAGGTCAATATCTATCGGGATATCGATGGCTGCAAAAAATGTTTTCCGGAGGTAGTCGCCAGTCAGCGATTGTGGAAGTCGAGTCATAATTTCGGTGACTCACTTATTGGATCCGTCCAGTCAATGAGTTCTTCGAATAAATGTGCATGCAACGCTGCTCCTTCTCCCCGATCGAGATCGCGAAGACTGTGCGCAGTATGTATACCCTATCGGACAAGCCCAAGACACGCGACATCAATGTACAGTACACGTGAAAACAGAGCAAATGGCTGACGTCTACTGGATCATCGTCGTAGACTGCACGTTCGATCAGCAGGATCGACTCCAGTTGACCTTCCGGCGCCCACGAGACCGTTTTTCGCTTCGCCTTGCCGGCGTTGCTAATCGGAGGCGTGCTCGCTGCCAGAACCGGAGGGGGGGTGGACACCGCCGGAGACGCCTTTCGTCCTTTACCCATGGACATGAGTGCTTCTTGAAATGGATCGATCGACGACGGTTGTGCAACATTCGCGTCTGGTTCCTTCTTGACGTTCGCCGGGGCCTTCTTGAAGCTGGGCAATTTCGGTTTGGGTTTCGGAGCCGAGAAAAACGACGAATCCGACCGCGAGTCTTTGACGGATAGGGATACGGGTCTTGCCTCCTTTTTCACTGTTACTTTGGAGGACAACGCTGAGGGAGCGACGGCAACCTTCTTCGCAGGTGGTTGTGCTTTGGCAGCCGGTGGTTCACTCGGCTTTCGTTTCTTCAGTTTCACATCTGGGATGCAAGTTAGCGCTCGTCGGCTCACGGAATAAAGTGACATAGCTCACCCTCTGTAGTTTGATTGCTCTCTGCCTGTTTCGTAGCTGTTTCAACCAACTGACGCCACTTTCGCTCTAAATTTGACGCCATATCCTTGATAGCTGCGGCAGGACGATCATAAACAGACAATTGTTAGATACATGAAGTTTTCCGCTTAGATTATGATACGATAGACAGGCACGTTTCAATGCAGAGACAGGCATATGTATATCTCCATTGGATGTGGGGGTAAAATAAAATACGCTGAAACGACGCTCACCTGGTGCTGGCGGTTCCTTGACTAATTTGACAATGATCTTGCCCAGCTTCGACGCCTTCAGAGCGTCAATCGTCATGGGAAGCCTATCCACAATCTAAAGGCAACTCATTAGGCTCATCCCGCGCTCCAGCAACTCGAATCAAACTGACATGGAGCAACGGCATTATGGTTTCAACTAAAAGACTGTCGCTCTTAGCCATCAGACCGGCTTTCAGCCACTCGCGAGTTACATCCATCGCAGTGACATTTTCTAGCCAAGCCCGGAAATAATGATTACCGGCGTTATCCCTAATCTTTGTCAATATCTCCAGTCGGGTAGTTGGGTCTACGTCCTGAGAACCAAACTCGTCAATGTGCAATACAAGGGAGCTGACGGCGCCTGCTCCAGTAAATGAATTAGGCTGCAGAAGTGGCCTGATGTCAGCTGAGAATTTGTCCTTCCGAGCCTGAGGGTTGACCGAGACTGAGGGAGTGCTAGTCGACGTTGATGACGTTGACGGAGAGTAAAAGGAGGACAGGGTACCAGCAATAGTGGCAGAAGGAGAATGAAGGACATGGGGAGAAAGTGTGGCAGGCTGTGACTGAGATTGTGCATGCTGCTGGGGGGAATGCGAATAAAAATGGGATGGAAGAACATAAGAGGGATTAATGGATAATGTAGGTTGTTGGTACTGATACTGGGACGGTTGTTGTCGTGACTGAGTTTGCGTTGCTGGTACAGCTTGACTGGAGGATTCTGAATATGGTCGAGACGTCTCCATACCGCTGATCGTCGTCAATGCGGGGCTGAGATAAGCATGAGACAGCGCTTTGAGAACAGAAACGGTGATCCACATACTCGATCATTAGTTGAGGCTGAGAGGATGGAGGGGGTGGAGAAGATGCTATCTGTTGTTGCGACGTGGATGGTTGCGACAACGACGACGTGGTTGCACCGTTCAGCGTCGAATAGCTCGAGAGCGGTAACGGTGCCGAGGGATTTGACCAAGACAAGGAGCCGTATGCCATGGCGTTGTATGGGGCAGGAACGGAGGAAATGTAGTAACTTTGATAAGGGTGGGCATAGTATGATTGGGGTGGTGACGATATTGAGGTGGACGTCGAAGGCCCTGCTGGAGCAACGTCAACGGTTCGTTCGAAGTCGGCGCTGCATATCGACTGATGGGCGCCTAGAAAAATGCTTACCCGGTATATCGCCCAACCCAAAGTCGCTCAGATCCAATGACTGCGCAGCAGCTGACCCTCCCGCGCTGGTATTAACCGCTGAACGGTCTTTCCAGTCGTCGTTTGGGGGCGGCGCGCCGTCAACGGGGACGTGCTTGGCGTCGGGGACATTCTGCGGCCATTGACTTGGCACATTCGGGTACATACTATCCATCTGGACAGATTTCTCTTTTTCCCTGCCGCCTCCTTGGTTCTCAAGCGTTTTTGGGCAACACTAAACGGCTTATTCTGTGCGAACGAGGCGCGGAAAGAAGAGAAGAAACGCAGACGATATACAAGCCTTTTCACCTTTCGCAGGGCGTCGCCACGCTCAACCGCTGCGAGTTCTGTCTCTGTGATGGTGCTGAGGATTGGAGCGCACAGACCAGGCGAGGTGTAATTACCTGTTGCCATCGTTTCTCATCTCCGCTCAAAGCGCTGTTTCAATCGGATAGCGGCACCACGGCACGGGCTGTGACTCTCATTGGAAGCGGTGCGCACGAGCCTTTATGAAGCGATCGTCCATGGTCTTCAAGTCTGGGACATGACAAAATCCCTGGCTATTGCGAGCAAGGCCGACGCAAACGCCGCATGATTCCATACGTTTCGAATCTCAGCATGCTAACTGCTGAGCTGGTACCGATGCGATACAAGTAAGTCCCGACCGCACACTAATGGTTTCCTGGATTGTAGGAGGCCGCAACGAAAGCGTTGCCGTTTCCTAGGACAGTGGCCGATAATTATGAATAGCGATGTTTACCTGATGACTAGTTGGGTTTCAATATAGTGATCCTAATAGGCATCAACAAACAAAAGCTTATAATTGCAGCTATCAACAAAGCTAGTCGATTTTCACACTACCAAATCCTTCCTTGTTTCCCTCCCTCAAACGACACTAAACGCGTCTCCACGCCTACTTTCGGCAATGGGCCCCAAAACACCCAAGGAGCAGCCATCTGATGTGGATGCGGCAAGGACCGAGGTCAGGATGCGCGTCGTGGACGAGACTGCTTATCTGAATCCGCTCTTCTATCTGCAGTTCTTCACCAAACTATCCACCGCTGCTGACGTGATGCGCCAGTTCGGTGATTTCACCGACGCTCTGGCAAAGGTGGTTGCCAAAGTGCCGCTTGACGATCCTGAGGTCGTTGAGGCCTTGCAAGCCGCCATTGACGCGATTCCTACCCCATCAAAGAAACGCAAACTCGCGTCTGTAGGTGGGCCGGACGAACCCGGCAAACGAAGGAAGAGAGAGAAAAAGCCCAAGGACCCTAATGCTCCAAAGGCCCCTCCTTCCGCGTACATCCTCTTCCAGAACGATATTCGCAATACTGTGCGCGCAGCGAACCCGGACATGCAGTACCGGGAACTCATGGGCCTTATCTCTCAACAATGGAATTCCCTCCCTCCGGAAAAGAAACAGGTGATTGCGAAAGAGCTCTTCGAAGTCAACCATTTGACGTTTTTCGCAAAATAGCCCTTTTTCGATAGGGTCTCCGCTGCCAAAGTAACTCACGAAGAGGAGTTGGCGAAATACAATGCATCGAACAATCCAAACAATGTGCCAATGGCAGCCACATCCAAGACGCCAAGAAAGGATGTACAGGTCGCTGAGAAGCCCGAAAAGAAGGTTGCCGCGGTAAGCCGTTTATCAGCCTTACGTATGTATCAAATTCTGAACAAAAGTAATAGAAACCAACGCCACACGCAAGGAAGGCTGCACCCAAATCAGCTGAGACTGTCGTCTCGTCAGAGTCAGAAGCAGGCTCCGACAATGAATCGGCTGAGGACAAGGAAGGCTTGGACAAGGCATCGGACGAGGGAACCTCGGAAGAGGAAGAGTCGGACGAAGAGCCCACTCCTCCACCTGCCAAGAAGGCGAAAAAGGCCGACAAGAGGAAGTAAACGGCCAAAAATAAGTGATCCTGTGTTCGGTTTGTTGATGACACGTCATACTCGGTTGTTTGTTAGGCCTCTGTCGGCGTTGTGATGGTACTATACGTAGTTTTTGTTGATATTCCTTTACGATATACACAGGATCCAGCGTACATAAATCACGGTCGGTTTTAATTGTCGAAGGTTAGGTCGAAGTTGCTACCTGGTAATCTGTACTCCGAGGGGCCGGTACATCTACGGAACCATCCCGGTTAGCTGAAGCGAAATGCATCGCAGAAACGGAATTACCCCCATTTGGATCTCCTCAGTTGCGTAACAATCAATGAACCACTGTGCATTCAGATACCGAGACGGGCGGCCAGACGCACCTCTCCCTGTAGGGGTGTTTTTGTCTGGACTTGGCTTAGTAGCCTCAGATAAGTAGAGCGACGAATTTGTCTGGAAATCCGGGTTCTATTCTCGCGAGGTGAATAGGAAAAGCGATATTTGTGTGCTACTGCGTGGCGGCAACCATGAGAAACTCATAGTTTTGTAGATCAGTAGCGTGAATCTTGCTCCCTCGACGACTTAGAAACTTCGAGGGGGTAGGGCGAGCATGATTACAGAGAAGTAGGAAGTTGGCTGTTGAATGCAGTAGGGCAACTTGAGAGCATCGAAAACTAGCAGTTACATGCGTGATCGGTCGAAACGTTGTGCGAAGACTTGAACAGCGCGGTACGAGACTACAGCAACGGCGACAGAGTCAACAGCGGTGCTTCAAACGCAATGTCGACATTCCAAGGCAACTGAGAAAGGACAGACATAACCTTTATAGGCTTGCCCGCCTTCTTTCACTGTGTCTGACTCTGCACGCACCGCAGCAGCACATCCGACAGCTTGCGCCAACACCCGACGGTCAGAGGGGAATCGATCGCGACCATCGTTGAAGCGCGGATCAATGATCCCAACCGCCTTGCCCGAAGACAGTGTCAAGCACGTTGAGAGCCTCCAAAGAAAGTAGTACATATTAGACGTGCAGAGGCAAGCTCAATCTTCATTGGGCATCAGGAGGGTCCAGACTGAACCACATTGCAATCTTGATGGAGCCGAGAGATCCGAGAGCGATGGAAACTGAAGCTCTGAGCTTGCCATTCGGAAACGAGCAGCAATTACACGGTATAGAGACTGAACATCGTTTATTTTGTCTTTTCCAAGGGATTGAAAGGAGCGGGAATCACGAAATTGACTGTGACCGTCGAAGACAGATTTCGAGATGAATCAAAATTTCGCTCTACGCTACAACACGGGTGTCCGGATTCCCATCCACTCCGGGTTATGTAAACGCGGGGTCCTGTCGCTGCGCAAATGCTGAGTAAACGACAGCAAAGCGATGTCCACAGCACCGCCTGCGGGGCTGCTCTCCACTATAAAATCCATCACCTTACTCTCACACAGGCTGCTCTGTCACCGCCAGCATGGCCTCTCCCCCTCCCAACCCGGACACGAGGGATCTGCCCTACGGTTGGACACAACAGTACAACTACGAGTATGTATCTTCCTCCGCACTCTCCCCGATCGATATTGATTATCTTTCCGTGCAGATACAGACAATGGTAAGTACGACACCCATGACTATTGACGAAGCCTTCTTATCTCGATAGATAGGTTCTACGTCAACACGCGAGAGCAACCCCCCCGTTCATCCTGGGAACATCCCATGGGACCCCCGGGCTTCACTGCCCCACCTGGTCCTCCCCCTGCTGATCGCTCCTACAGTCGTTCCCCATACGGCGGCCCTCCCGCGCCGCCCGCACCCTCGGGATATGGTGGATACCCTGGCTACCAGCCACCACCTCAGAACTATTACAATAACGCACAAGGCGGATATGCCGGTGGTCCCCCCTACAGCTCAGGTATGTGTTACCAATGGGAGGCTTCCCATGGCGCTAATTCGCAGTTTTTATTAGGCCAACAGCGGGCCGTTTATGTTGACGAACAACGCACGCAGCAGAAGAAGAGTGGGCCTGGCATGGGAACAGCACTAATGGCAGGTTCGTGAATGTAGCACTTCTCCCATCGCAGCCAACTCAAACTCGGAACCCAGGTGGTGCCGGCCTGGTAGGCGGTGCTCTCCTGATGAATGCCTTCGAAGATCATGAGCAGAACGAAAGAGAACAAGGGTATGATGAAGGTTTGTACCCAGATCATGCACCATTCGAATCCTGAATTTGCTGGGTAGGTTACGACCAAGGTTATGATCAAGGCGCTGATGACGGAGGTTTCTTTTAAATCCCAAGTGTCCATTGGAAAGTGATTTTGATCAATTGTCTCTTTTTGGCAACAGTCGGATTTGTAGAATCGTGTCGTGTGTAGTAACGAGTTGACGTTCGCCACGCACCAGGCGTAATCGACTGTGGTTATGTATCTATAACTGCGAAAACTTTCATGCAAGTATTTCTCATCCCTTGCCCTGTCCGATGCTGCTATGGAGACAGCCACGAAAGTGGGTTTCTCTGGTCCTACGTTATGCCATCATGAAGTTGCGCCATGACAGAAACGGGGGGTCCCCCAACAGCGTTCATCTGATAGACGTAGGCTTCATTGCCAAGCGACAAATGCGGCGCCGGTTCCTGGCGCTTCTTCATGTACGTGAAATAGGACTGTTCGTGTTCAGGGTTGCTACAAAATTTCTCCTCATAACCACATCGACCTTCCCACTTCGCCGAACATAAAGCTCGAATGGATTACCGCGATTGCGCAAGCTCGTGCTCTCAGAGCCTCTGGCAAACCCATAGCGGTAGCACACTGTGAGTTTCCAAATTCATCCCGGAACAGCTCACGGATTCGCTCCCTCCTTGAAATTTAATCAGTGAAATCGTTCAAGATGACCACAAGTCAACCTTCTCTGCGGAAAGTTGGAATGTCGGGCGCCCACTCAACATCAGTCCGGTCAGCGTGGTGACCCCTGCTGAAGCGTACGCAAGAGCTGTCGAGACTGGGGAACCCCTCCGTGATCATGCCCTGCATTATACCATTGAAAGGAGGCAACCAGACAGAAAAGAAAGTGCAAATGCACATTGGGCGCCCTCCCATCGTGGTGATCCCGGATCCCCCGTGCATGGACTGTCGTTTGCCCAGCGCCTCTACGCGAGCGCACTCAACCGCAGTTCTTCCACTGTACCTTCCAGCGACATTCCTCTTCTACCGCCGATCACACACGCCTCTTCCGCCGGTCTACCCACTATAGGCAGTTGGAGCCAGGCCATGTCTGGTTTACAACCCCCCCAAACGCCGCTCTCGACTCCGTCATTTGACTCAGCAGTTTCTCAGCCTTGCCACTCCAATAATTTGTATCACGGCAGTGTCGGCAGTCATGGCTTCTCGTCACGAAATCCTAGTCCCGGAGTCGGTGCGACGCGTACTCGGTCACCACTGCCGATGCAGAGTATGAGCACCTTATCTGCGACTTGTTCGCGCCCGGTTACCCGACAGGCATCTTATTCATCATTAAAAAAATCACCACTTCCAGATGACGTCCGGACTGTATCGGTGGACGTGCGTTCTTACCCAGCAGTCGATAAACATGAAGCTTCGGGCCTGCACGGACCGTCCTTCGAGACTCACATGATCGCTACTGCAGGCAAGGTTAAGCCTCCATCGGAACAGAAAGATCCTGCAATTGGTCGCAAATTAATGGTGGTCAATCAGCCACTCACAACAATTCTTCTCGAAGATGACGTGCCCAGTAGTTCGTTTGGGCTACCGCAGCACGAAGACGTTCCCTTATACTCGCTTGTTGACGAACAACTTCCTCCGCCCGCGTTTGACGACGTTCAAATAACGCATACCATCAAACAACCTGCGGAGAAATCGCTCGAGGTATTCCAAAAGACTTGATTCCTGAGCGAAATGCTGACGACATGCTATCGCTAGTCGCCTCCCTTTTCGCATCGTTCCACTACTCGTGATCCTGGCGAGGCATTTCACATAACCTCACATCCCGTTGAAGATACCCTTCAAGATGCACTCTCGTCTGTCATCATAGGGCGCCCATCCAGTGCATCATCCAGTGGCTCGTTCAGCGGGAACCAAACTGACCTTCAACCTCCCGATATGACACCCTCTCTAGGTTCGCCAATATCACCACTTTTCTCGGTACTTCCGCATTCTTCAGAACACCAGTCCGTAAGACCTGCTTATAATACTCTTTCGATTCGTAACAACACCTCGCCTCCTCCGGTTAATTACCACACTAAACCGACAATTCAGCGAAGTGGCCAACCAACCCCGCCACCTCCTGCGCCGCCGAGGTACTCCTCAATCCTTTTAATGCAGCGTCCGTCTGACAGTTTGCAGAACTCCAGAAAATTTAGACGCGGTGGGGAAAGTGAGTCATGGCTCTCACAATCATACCGTCGATTCTCTCGCGCGTTCGATGTCCCATATGCCGAGAGGGCCCTCGCCAGACATACACCCTCCTGTGTTCGAAATTCCATCATTTGGTCAACACCACCAGCAGATCAATTCCGTCATCCCCTTTTCTCACTCTTCTGGGATAGGTTCTCTGGACCAGGAAATATGTAAACCCCAAGCTGAACGATTCATTCATTCAGCATGTCAACAACCTACCCATGGAGAAAGCGATGGCAAAGCGGGATACCGAAACCAAGGGTTAAGCTCAGGTCAGTTGCACAATATCCATCTCACGCGGGATTGATCACGATCCTTACAGCGACCCCTCCAGCAATTAACATATTGTCTTCACAACACTCGTCATCTGCTGTTTCGTCTCTTGACTCGCTCCCTCCGGCATATTCTCACACAGACACGGTTAGCACTGCCAGAAACAGGTTAGGACTTGATCAGTTTGGCGAGGTAGTAGCGCCTTCGAGCAGATCGGTACCCCCAGAGTCTGTCTTCTCCACAGGGAAAAAAAACCGTCACTTGAAGATCTTGATTCCATGAACAGTCGTTAGTTTTCCTGTACATCTTCACCAATCATATTTCTTCAACGTCAGTGTGCTCCCAGGATGGCGTAAAGGATCAACTTGGTCCCGGTATCAATATTCAAGGCACCGGCTTTACAGATCTGATCAGGAAAGTTGCACGTTCCGCTCCGTCTACTATTCCCGCATATGCTCTGTGGGATGGGCGAGTCTGTTGGCAGCTGGACTTGTGTGCCTTGATAGTCAGAAGCACCTCATCGATGACCCCTTACCTAAATACCTATGAAACCTGCCTCGTGTAGGCGTGAATCTCGGCTTTAGATCAGTAATATGGAAGTGAAAGTTCGAAACCGATTCTCGAACTGTCACGGTTGTGGGGTGCGAACACGCGCCAACGAACCTTTCCAAAGTCTGTGGATAAATGAAGTGTTCCATCCTGGTCAGTGGACTTGGTCCGAGGAAATGGACTCCGTAGATATATCGTTAGAAAGCTCTGAATCTCGCTTTTACTTCCCATACTTCACCGTGGCCTTCGGGGTTGATTGTGCAAATACGCTGTACTGAGTTCGGAAGTCTTAAGTACGGTTTCTGTCACCTATAAATCGCGAGGAATTCAAGTACCTAGTACACCAGAGACATAATGAAATGACGTAACGAGTGCGTGTGTCTCACTATGGAGGAGCGAGGTGAGACGAGCATCCAACACAACTCGGATGGCATGAGCCTCCTACTAGTAGTAGTTGAAGTACTCAAAGCCTACAACCTAATGTCCAAGCAAGGTTTCTGCCGACTGATCTGTAGTCGGGCGAGTTGCGGCAAGTGCCATTCACAGAGAAACTGTCCAGATGCGTCCAACAGCGTAGGGCCTGTGACGTGTCAAAAGCATCCATGTGCCAGGAGCCAGACACAATGAAACTTCAGCGTTGATTGAATTCGTCTCACCCTTCTACCGCGCTGGCATAGAGGACACCTCAAAATGGCATCGGGCCCACGGTCGACTATTCGTGTGCGTTACTTATACACCTCATTGAAACATCTCATCGGTGAATCCTTCAGGCCGTAGAATGATACCTTTATTGTGTTCCCAGAGTCGACGGCATTGCCGATGTAAGAAAGACCACGTAGCTTTATGAAGGAGCGGACTCAGTCGTTTGGGTCAAAACGACAGGTGCGTCGAGACTAGTGAACGACGTTGGATTTGATGACGCGGCAAGGCTTCCAGACGATAAGGGTTTCGTTGAATGATCGAAATTCGCCTTTACCTCACGCGCCGACTGGCTCCGCTTGAGCTCTCTCTCTCGTCAAGGCTAGAATCTCAAGAAGCGGAGAACAGCGGAAAACCGATAGCAGTGATTGCTATGCCTCCATGATCGCGGTCTGCGCTGTTTTCGAAGTGGTTGGGGGACGAACCAGGCGTCCTGAGCGCTCGGACGAATTAGATTATCCCGCGAGGCGGCGATCATTGAAATTTGAGAGTGCTTGCATGCAATTTCATATGACTGCGGGGGGGAGAACGAATGTATGATGTTCCCACTATCATGTCCTGCAACTTGGACAGTCCCGCTGAGTGACTAGGTGCGGCCCTTTTCTTGAGACACTTATTTCTTTCACTCGGCGAGCTTAAACAAGCAGAATTGCTGGGACTCTGAGTGAGATAAACTGTTGGGGTGGATGAGGCTTAGCTGCTAGCATAAACCGAGGCAGTATGGTAAGGGTGCGACTACAAGCTGATATATGCCCCAAGCCAGTTTACTTAAAGGTATTTTTTGAGAGCCACTATAATAATATCCTGAGTTTGATGCTGCTGCCGGCTTGCTGCGACTCCGTCGTCATGATTCGGGAACTCAATTAATTAGTGACTCGATTCTTACTACTTAGTAAGTACTTACCCGTCCAATTGGAGTCGCGCTTGTGGCGCAAAAGCGAGAATCACGTGATAGTCCACATATGTATAACAATTCCGGCGCCACTAATTTCTGAGCAACCACAGGACGCGTCCTTATAAAGTTTTATTCTCGTGTCGCCCTTGTTCTTTGAATCTCCCACTGTGTTACCCCACTGCCTAACCATGGTCAGAACGAGAAACCGTGGTCGGAGTGTCGCAACACCTGCAACGACAACGACCGCGAGCGACTCGTTGTCCCCCCTCAGCATCTCGAATTCTGGGGAACCCGAAACCCCTGACACATCTGAGCCAGAACAGGGCCTAGAGAAGAAACCGGGTAGTCCTACCACTCTTGTCGGAAGAAACACTCGAAAGCGCGCTGCGGAAGACGAAGCAGATGGCAATATTGCGTCCAAGCGACGAGTCATTGCAGATGCTGTGGTCGTCAAGGTGTCAATAACGCGGGCTTCAAAGACAAAGGCGAGAATGCCCCGCCTTTGTCTGTAGCGTCGTGGCTGAGCCAACCAACTATTATAGACCAAACTCACCCCCGCGCCAAAGCATAAGGGAAAGGGGAAAGGCAGGGTCATCGACACCCCTGAGCCCGACGACGACGAACCTGTTTCCGAAGATGAGCTGCAATATAGTGATGAATATATGGAATCTGACGAAAGTGGCTCCGAGTATGAGTTAGTGCCAGACTCGGAAGAAGAAGCGTTAGTGATGGGTGCCGCTATTAGGGCATCCCGCAAGACTGCCGTCCAGGACGAGCAGCGAAGGTCCGGCGTCGGTCCGTCATCTTCCAGGAGTAGTGCGACCCCAGCTGAAGGCACAACGCATACTCTGGACGACGACTACGACGAGGAATCTGTTAGGACTGATGAGTCAGAACTATCCGTGCTGGACGGCTCTGGTGATGAAGATGAGCCTGTGTCGAAAGGCAAAGCGAAAGCGAAAGCGAAACCCAAGAACGAAAAGACGAAGAGTCCTGCAAAAGTGCTGACGTGGGCCGAAATGGCGGAACGACGCCGTCTCGCGCGTCGGGAGCGAAATGCAGCTAGAAAGGAAGAGCGTTTGTTGGTTCAAAAGCTTGGCCGTCGATTAACCTGGGTGCGCCCAGGAGCTGCTTATCAAATGGGTCTACTCAATAATATCCCAGGCGGAAAGGACTACCCTGGCACTGCACAAACATCACCCAGAACTTGAGTATGTGTGGGGGGACCTCGAAGAACAAGTGCCTGTGATTACTCCTGAGAAGGCTGAACAGCCTGCCGGGTTAAAAATTTCACTTCTGCCGTTCCAGCAGGAATCCCTGTGGTGGATGCGAAAGCAAGAAAAGAGCATCTGGCATGGTGGTTTGTTGGCTGTAAGTGTTTGTTTCATTACCAATGCCGAGGTGCTGAAGCTTTCGGCGTTCCAGGACGAAATGGGGTAAGGCAAAATACATTCACCAGCATCATGAGTATTGAGGCCTTCGTTTAAAGCATGGGAAAGACCATTCAGATGATTTCCCTTTTCGTGTCCGACTTGAAGATGCCTAATCTTGTTATTGCGTGAGTGTTCTTGGATTGCGGCTCGTGTCACTTGATGGTGACCATACTATATAGACCGACTGTCGCAATAATGCAATGGCAGAACGAGATCAAGGCCCACACAGAGGGTATAAATGTTCTTGTTTGGCACGGTGCTTCTCGCATTGTCAATCCCCGAGAGCTCAAAAAGTTTGACGTTGTATGTTGGGTTTAGCGTTGTGCGGTTCGTCGATTCTGATGACGCCCAGGTTCTCACAAGTTACGCTGTAGTAGAAAGCTGTTTCAGGAAACAACAAACTGGCTTCAAGCGCAAGGGGCATATCGTTAAAGAGGCTTCCCCACTTCACCAAATCAAGTGGAACCGGATAGTCGTACGTTTTATATCTGAAGGTCACAATCCCGTTTGCATTTACCACCTATTCAGCTCGACGAAGCTCATAACATCAAGGAGCGTGCTACTAATACTGCCAAGGCTTGCTTCGAACTAGATAGCGACTATAAGTGGTGTTTGTCGGGTACACCACTCCAGAATCGTGTTGGAGAGCTTTACAGCGTGATTCGTTTCTTGGGAGGGGACCCTTTTGCATACTACTTCTGTAAGCCATTATTCCCTAAGAGTTCCGTGCTATCTCTGATATTGTCCCGCAGGCAAAAAATGTGAATGCAAATCTCTCCACTGGAAGTTTTCGGACAAAAAGAACTGTGATGGTATGTATTGGATCTCCGCAGCTCGAATCATGTCATGGTTAAACCTTTCTCTGTAGATTGCGGTCACAGCCCCATGCAACATGTGAGAGACGGTCCTCTCCTATCTGACCACCGCATCGTCTCATCCTTTCTGCTTAGACATGTTTATGGAATAACGAGATTCTGACGCCTATCCAAAAAAACGGCATGCAAGGGCCCGGCAAGATTGCTTTCCAGAAGCTGAAGGTATTGTTGGATCGTATGATGCTCAGGCGAACAAAGGTTTATTTTTCTGTTTTCCGCACTCTGTGAGTCCTTATGCGTTTCCCAGATTCAACGCGCAGACGACCTTGGACTTCCTCCGCGAACAGTCATTGTTCGGAGGGATTACTTCAGTCCAGAGGAGAAGGAGTTATATCTCTCACTGTTTTCCGACGCCAAGCGCCAGTTCAACACTTTCGTTGATTCGGGAACTGTTCTGAACAGTGAGTCAACCTCCCTTTATGAATATTCATCCGCCTCACGTCTTCATACAGACTACTCCAATATTTTCAGCCTGTGCGTATATCCCACTGAGTTTATCTCGATGAACTTAAGGCGTTCCACAGAATTACCCGTATGCGCCAAATGGCTTGTCACCCCGACTTGGTTCTCCGCAGCAAGAGCAACGGCAGTACATTCTTTAGCAACGAGCAACTCAGCGAAGCCACCGTTTGTAGGCTTTGCAATGACATCGCCGAAGACGCTATCCAAGCCAAGTGCCACCATATCTTTGACCGCGAGTGTATGAAGCAATACTTGAGTACCGTTGGTGACATCAATGTATGTCTCGTATCGATTTCTCTGCCTTTTGCCAACAGTACTTGTCTTTGCAGCCGGAATGCCCAGTTTGCCATCTCCCCTTGACCATTGACCTAGAAGGACCTGCACTGGAATTAGAATCAACCTTACCAGCGGCGAGGCAGGGCATCATCGGACGGCTTAATCTGGATAATTGGCGCTCGTCTTCAAAGATTGAGGCACTGATAGAAGAGTTGTCTAATCTTCGCGTACAGGATGCCACCACGAAGAGCATCGTGTTTAGCCAATTTGTCAACTTTTTGGATTTGATCGCGTTCAGGTTGCAGAAAGCCGGATTCCAGGTCGGTGTCGTCGTTTCCCGCGTTCTTCGCTATTCACGTTTCGCAAGATTTGTCGACTCGAGGGAACCATGACGCCTCAGGCTCGCGACGCGACCATCCAGCACTTCAGTATGTGGGGAAGTTCCTTGGCGGGTTCGCGTTGCTGACACAGCTTTTAGTGACCAACGTTCATGTTACCGTTTTCCTGGTGTCCCTGAAAGCTGGCGGCGTCGCTCTCAACTTGACGGAAGCCTCGCGTGTCTATCTCATGGATAGTTGGTGGAATCCCGCTGTCGAGTATCGTAAGATAGCTTTCATCAGACGATCGCGCGGGTTTGTTAACAAATCTACAGAGGCCATGGACCGTATTCACCGACTTGGCCAGCACCGACCCGTTCAGGCCATCAAGCTCGTCATAGAAGACAGCATAGAAAGTCGTATCATTCAAGTGCGTGGGTCCCTATCTGAGCTCGCAGGGCATGATAATCATAAAATGCCTCTCCAGCTCCAAGAAAAAAAGGCTGCCATGGTCAATGCGACATTGTCTACCGACGAATCGGTTCGTTCCTTTTTGTTCGTGCCATCTCGTTACTGAAGCGGGGGCGCTTGCTGACAGGCAATGGGCCGCTTGACCCCCGAGGATGTGCGTCTGAATTCTTTATATCTTGCGTTGGCTCACCTGTCCTTGCATCCTTAGCTTGGGTTTTTATTCAGAGTATGTCTTTTCTGTAACTCTACATCCCTTTGTTGACCCGTCGTTTCAGCTTTAGATGACTGTCAATAACATGTGAACGCCTTAGCCCTCTCTTGGGCCTTCGTCGTTCACCTAACTTACCCATTCATCTTATTCACTACTTTGTATAATCCTTCTTGCGTGTTAATATTTTGATCCCGGGTACGTAGATCAGCGGGGAGCGGTAAAATACTACTGGTGCGGCCGTTGTACATAGAATATACTGACGCGCATCTCCTGTATGTCGGTGTACTCTTGTCGCTCTTTTGTCTGACCCAGGCAATAAATAACACTTGCTGCGTGCAACAATAAATAACAAGCAAATCGCCCATGCACGAAAAAGTTCCATGCGTCAGGAGTACTCAAGACGCGAGTACATAGCAGACGCTGGATGACGTCAACCTACTCTCTGGCCCGCTCCTCAGCGCCCTCGTCCTGCTGAATATTCCTGAGGACGATCGTCGTCCCGACAGCCCCACGACTGGACGACAAGCCGAATCCAGAGTCGATCCAGCTCCCGCGTCGACCTCGAAGGTCCCGAGCGTACAACGCCCGAACGCCGAGGATGAATCTCGGCGCGACGGTCAACATGGGCACGTATCCCAGAACCAGCCAAACGATCGACAGCCATTCGCCGATCGGAAGAACTTGGAAGTAACCCAGCGTGGTCATCAGGCCAGACAGAAAGAAGCTGCGGGAAAATCGGTCATCGCGCGGAGAGACTGAGCGGGCGAGACGTGGACGTACGCAACGAAGTAGAGAACGCCTTGCCTGACCAGCAGGTTCATGTACCGACCCGGTTGCCACTGCTTGGCGCGGTACATCGCGAATTGGGCGACCACGAGAATGCACATAACTACACCATGTACCATTTGTAAAATGATGCCGACTTCTGGCCAGGTGGGCGAGAAAGCGTTGTTCACCAAGCAGAATGAAGAGTTGGGTGTCTGCGGTGCGGTTACTGAGGCCAGGAAGCATGAAGCGCGACGGCAAATAGTTGGTCAATGTACCCAACAAGTTCCCCCGTATGCTACAGAGGACAGCAACGAGAATGACGAAAACCATTTCCATCGCAAAAAAACGCAAGGAGAGAATACAGAACCAGTCTTGATCGATTATACATTGCCCAGACGCGGATGATCATCACGACTAGGAGTCTCGTTAGAATTTACTTTTTGAAGGTGAACTGCACCCAAACTCACGGTCGGCCGCACCGAGAAAGAGGACAACTGTCCATGCCTCGATGACATACATGGTTTCACCTTGGAATTGTGAATAAGAGGCAGGGAACACTTCATGGGTGGTTGCTTACAGCTGTTTCATAGAAACCGTCGTTGGTGTCTTAACAGTCCGAAAAATAAGAAACGGA
>JBBPMC010000438.1:0-22944 GCA_038090115.1 Strobilomyces echinocephalus | reverse complement strand
GCGTAAGCGTACCCAGGCGGGAGGCGATAGGTGACCGTGCACGCCAACACGTGCTGCCCGAGCTCCTTCACCTCGTGGTGCGCGACGTCCTCGAGTCCGTCCCCCGCGGCGAGCGTCCGTCCCGCGCCGCCGAGCTCGCACAGGAGCGCCATGGAGTTTGCGGTCTGCATCTCGAGACGGACGTGTACGCCATCGACAGCTGCGTGGGTCTCGTTGTTGACGGAGAAACAACAGGAGAAGGTCTCGCCGAGCTGGATCGTCCCGAACGCGGCGGGGAGGGTGAGGAATTCTGAGACATGTGTGAGGTCGCGCAGGGTCTTGGGATGACCTGGAAGCGGGGTGGTGCCTTGTAGAGAGAGGATCGATGCGGTCGAGTGCGCGGAAAAGGAGGATGAACTGGAGTAGAAGGGCTCCCAAGCTTCTGCAAGTCCGGGTCGCTGCGAGCAACGTCGACGATGTCGATCATTCGTTGTGAGTGAACGCTTAGAATGCGATCACGCACAGATACACGCATCACCTTCAACGACAGAAGATGACCTTGTCCATCAGCACTTGCCATGATCGGGCTCGCTATTCAGATCAACGCAATTCAACAGTCTGCAGGCGTTGTTTGTCCTTGTTATATTTCAAAGCCCCGCCTTCCAAATTTGGAAGGCGTATGTACTTCACATTGGTGAGCGGCCACGCTTGGAGCACATTCTTGAACCAACGACGTATTCTCTACCGAACGTCCCCTACTTACTATGGATACTAGACGCACGATCGGTCACCCAATCGATAGAGCACGACTGATGAACTATGTACTACATATATTCAACCAACAGCACGCAGAATCCATGTATTCACTGGCACATCCCACAGTCAATCCTCAAACAGACTCCATCAAGCTCTGGAGGGAGTGACAGTCATCGTCAGTTGTAAGCCAGAAAAAAAGCGGCAGAGAGCGAGACGCACCTCGCGGTCCGAATTGAAATCCTCTTCAGACAACAACCGTCCATCGAGAAGCTTCCCCATGTGCGTCGGTGCGAACCCCATGCCTTTCCTGCGGAGCGCCACCAGCTGTCTTATGGAATGCAGCGGTGTGGTTTGAAAGCTGTAAACGCTCCGTAAATGCTGCGGTCGATGGTTCGGTGGCATGAACCCATCGCAACCAGCCTCGATGCCTTCTTCGACTTCCAGGTCCCTTGCATACACGCAAAGGAAGCGACACAGTCGTATGTACGTGTCATAGTCTTTCAGGTACAGTTGCCCGGCAAACACGTTCAATTGGTCCACGAGAGATGCGGAGGGTGTCCAGCCAGTGGGAACCATGGGGATATTGTACAAATCAAGGTCGTCACACGGCTTCATGGACTCGGTGATGCGAGGGGTGTACACATGCAGGTGAACTTTGCCGCTCCGCCTGATATCCGGCAGCAACTGGTTGGCTTCGTAGGGACTCAAAACGACAAGCGCCTCGCGGTGGGCCCTTTTCCCGGAGACGACCCACATCACAGGACGCAAATAATCATCCAGCTTGCTCGAGGTTTTGACCGTCTTCAAAAAGTCCGTCGTCACCAGTAAATTTGGACTCCAGATGTGGGCCTCATTTGCAGTGGCAGACGTCTCGTTTAGGGTGTCGAAAGCTCTACGGAAAGCATTGCTGCTTGTGGGAACGACGCCTGTCCTGACAAAGAGAGCAACATCTCGATGGATGGAATGAGCCGCGGGAGGTACCCTTGGGGGTCGTTCGACTTGTCGTTCTCGTTCAGCTTCATGAATGACTTCCCGCTCTTGTTCTTCGTCCATGCTCACATCACGCAGAGACAAGATCCCCAGTTCAGTGCAACGCTGGCGGATGTCTGGATTGGCCAACAGGGCTGAATCGCAGGTCTGGTGGGGCCCGTAGAGGTCTTCTAATCTCTTGGCTTCTGGCTGGAGCCACATATCCGACACCTCGCCTGAGGATCGCTCGTCTCTGCAGAAACTGGACCAAATAGCATATCTGGACGCATGGTCGACCCCTTGCTGTGCCCAATGAGGCGCCCGTTGTTCGACGTCGTCGCATGTCTCGCGTATAGTCCATCGCAAGATGTCCATCGTGTCAACGACATCCAGAGGGCCTTTCCCAGCCACAGAACGGATGCGACGGTCAATCTCGAGAGGTGCGAAAAACATGAGGGAATGCGCATGACCGAGTTTCCGCATCCGCATGCAACCTACGTACGATAAGTAGTCAGATTTGTGAGATGGAACGACGTAAAATATAGGCACCTTGAGCCAGACGATCTTTGGTGACTCTGGGGCCTAGCGTGACGGCAGCGCGGAATCCGCTTGGAAACTTGATGTCGGTACCGCGTGTATGCGCATCGTCAAGGTATATGACACATTGGTCTAACTGCTGCGCGAATGGTGATGATATCAGCGAATGCTCTCTGCCGTCTTGGGTGAGTACCGTCAACTCATCATCATCGTTGAAATAGATGGCCGCAGATGTGTTCGTGTTGATGGATAGCCACGTCTTGGCCAGTTCGAAGTTTTGAAGGTCGAGCATTTGAGCGCCGACATCCAGTAGAACGCGGATCTCTGGCTCTTGGGCCACTAGGATCCCAAGGAACTCGCGTGTTTTCCGTCGCTCTCCGTTCTCGTGGGACATGCACATATAGCACTCGTTCTCCGGCTGCAGAAGATACGACAGGACCTTTGCATTCGTCCCTCGTTGATGATCAGGATCGCGTTGAGTGACGTGGAGCGGTAATAGATATTGGCCATCGTTCGTCCCGGAGAATCCTGATATCGTTGGTCAGTTGGCATTGAAATGATAGCGCAACTTGGGTCTCAACACACCGGTCAGAACGCGCTTTTTCCTTTCCGCCAAATCCCAGCCTGAACACGACAATTTCGAAGGAAACTCCTTGGCTTCTTTCGGGAATACCACATTCGAAAGGTAAAAGTTGACTGTTGCCTTATTTCGTCCAAACAGAAGTATAAGTTGGCTCCATTGTCCGGACGACTTGAGGTTGATGCCGCTAATGGTCTGTAGACTGTCGGGCACAGCAGCGCACTCCCGGACCCATAGCCCGTAATCCAAGGATGGGTCGTCTTGTTTAAGCAGAATGTCGAAAGAAAGCCAGAGTTGTTTTTCGTCGAGACCACCATAGTAGTAGGACAGGCAGGTGAGTATGATGGCAATGTCAGGATGTCCGAATTCGGCCCGTTGTGCCGGGACGTCTTTTGCTCTGTATGGCACTGCAAGCATTGTGCGCATCGGGGCGAGGCCATAGTCTACCCGCCAGCGTCGCTCCCTAAAAGCAAACAAGACAATTCCAGAAGCCAAGAGGCCCCGCAACAACAATAGACCACTCCACAATGGCGTTTGCTGAGCGTAGTCCTCGACTAACCGGACTGTTGAAGGATGGACGTTCTCGCAAGAGATGAAACTTCGAACTGCATCCCTGTAGCCAGAGCGGAGCTGTCCAAGGTTGAAGTTCGGCAGTAAGCCATCCATGACATCTTGCACTATCCACGAGATCAAAATTTCACCAGCTTCTGCGCGCAGGATACGGATATGGGGGAAGGACCCGGATTGGCCGCATTCGTACTCAACCGCAAAAGGATAAAGGGCATGGAGGGTAGATGCATGTTTTCCAATGAGGGCGAGAACTTGTTGGGTCGTCGTCCATCGTTCGGGGAAGCCTTCCATGTGCTGCTGAAGGCCAATCGTGTAAACCAGTTGATACCGAACATGAAGGATCTCGTCACTCTCGTCCAAGATGTCTCGTGAATGAGAATGAAGCCGCTTTTGAAGGTCGAGTAATTGATCTGCCAGGGTCCTTTCATCCGAGGCTATGGGAGGCAGCTGTTTCTCCACACTGACTAACTTGAGCGACAAGATATGTTCCGGCTGGAGGACCAGAATCCCTTGCTCCTTCATACATTCCGACATGAGCTCGCGCAGCGCGACCACTTTCCGTTCATTGAGCTCGAGGGATCGAGAGAAGGGGAGGAAATATATTCGCCTGCTGACGAGTCCGCCGAGGCGATCCACAAGAAGATGGAACATTTGGGCCGTCAAAGCCTTCGGGATAATGACACGGACGAGTTGTGTGCCATCGGCGAGAACGGAGGCAACAATAGGGACTATCACAGATGACTTGCCCTCGCCCATGTTGAGCTGCATGGCAGTGTTGTTGCCCGAGCGAGGAGAAATCATCTCGGCAGCAACATCGGCTTGAACTGGGCGAACTAAAAAGTTACTTTGTAGCTATAACACCATGTCGGTTGGCGCGTACACACATGAAATGCGCGATACATACCTGGATCAGAAGCCAATCCGGATGCGCATCAGCCCTCCAACCATCGCATCCCTCGTTTTGCAGTTCTCTGCGGAGTTCTTCATGCAGACCAGCGAGATGTAGTCGAAGCAATCTTCCAGCACGCTGTAGCTCGAGGGCGAGCAAAGCCAGCTGCGTGAGAGTATCCTTCCAGTCACTAGAGAGCTCGATCGGCGAATTTGACGCTAAGAGCCGAAAGAGCGCATGTGGGGTGATACGCGGCCATTGTCCCGATTTTTCCAGCGCTTGTTCGCTCCCGGTTTTCGGACCAAGATGCAGTTTGACATAGTCCTGGGCTTCCATGTAGCTGGCTCTGCACCGTGCGTAGTACGCCACGAGCGTCTCCGCAGTAGGTAGCTCCGTCTCTTCGCGATCTGCAAAAGTGCTGCCACTTGCAAGGTGCTCTGCACTGGTGAGGAGAGCTGAGACATATCGATGCTGGAATGGGCTTGTTGCGGCATCTTCAGCTGTGGAAAGTAGCTGGCGCAATGAGGCGAAGGCGGGGAGCAAGGCGTTCCCATGGCTAGATGTGTGCGTGGTCCGAGTCAATCGACGGCATGCTTGCAACCGTGGGGTGCCTCTTGAAGTCAAGAGCTCATCCACAGTGAGCAACCAGGCTGCGCATGGCAGTGCGCTCTGTGACCGCTGGAACGTGTATTGGCGAGTTGACGTAGGAGAAGCACGGGTGTATGCGTCGTCCAGAATGCTCTGGACATGAGTAAGATGATCTCTGAGTTTGAGGTTACGATAACGACTGGAGAAGTGTCTATTGGCTTTGGACGTGAAGTCCGAGACGTCGTACAACGCGGGGTCGAGTGAGGACCTTGGCGGAGTCTCACGTGGCCAAGCACTCAACAACCGGGACACCGCGGTGTTTGTGTCCGTTTCGCATCTGTCGCTGTACATTTTGAATCGACGCTTTTGTAGGTCCTTCTCACCTTCGCCCTCATTTGCAGGCACGGCATTTTCTGGGCTGCATTCAAATGGGTAGGCACATCCGGAAGCATATCTGTGCAGCGTGGACTGAGACAGACAATAGCCCTCGTTGAGATCATAAAGGGGATAATGTGGCGGCTCCGCCGACAAGAAGCCCGGATCCGACGCAAGGGCTACCAATACAGGGACCAGGTCGGAAAGCTTTGACGAGGCATACGCCATAGCAGGCAGCGAGAACAGTAATTGAAACCATTTATTTTCGTCCTCGCTTCGCAGGACCTTGTAGGCTTTGAGCCAAATCGACGCGAGATCTGGAGCCAACCACGAGCTGTCGTACTGCAGAGACAGACTCCCAGCGTCCCCAGACACACTTCCCGCCCACGATTCCACCATCTTCAGAATGTTGATCTTGGTCTCGGCATGGGCAGTGCGATGATACACTGTGGTCGCGGCAGTACAAGCGCGTCGCTCCCCAGAAGCATCTCCAACAAGGTCTCTGGCGGAGTATACGACATCGAAATTTGTACCGGAAGGCTGTCCGGAAAACTCGGGCGTGAAGAGGTATGCAGTTCGTCGCGCGCTGCGCCGAAGCAGATGATCGTCTTGCACCGGAAATCTTTGGAATAAAGGACTCGATTGGTTCTCCTGGAATAGCTGAACCCTTTCGAAATGCTCCCTGATTCCTTTTGCAACGGCGTACAACTCGGGGTGCTGGGTGCTCGCGGGGAGATCTAGCCACTTCACTTGCTGCATACATCTGAGGTGGGCAGGGTACCATATGCGCATGGGACATAAGGACGCGATCAGGGTGAGGAGTTTCGCCTCACGAGAACCAAACCTCACTACGGACCAGCAACTGGCGGACCGGAGCAGAGCCAATGCTTCCTCTGTGCCCAACCGGCCCGTAAGTGGATCAGTGCCACACCCACTGGTTAGAGCGTGAAGGTAAGCGCAGTATAGCTTGTTCGCCAAACTGACATTTCCCCTCAAGCAGCCAAGCTCGGTGTCGATTTTGTAAGTTTGGTACGTGAGCCTTTCAAGGGGGGAACAATGTGTTTTCACCTCGACGCGGACATGATGGTCGTCCTTGTGGTGCGTGACATTGCCCTCAGGTATCAGGACGCATCGGGAGACGAGCTCGGCAGCACTGACATCTTTGATTTTCGGCCGAAGCACGAGGCGATTGACCAAACCAACGAGGGTCCCAACAGATTGGTCCCCATCATAAACCATGCCTCGCATGTTGTGGGATTGAAGATCACCATCTTTGTCGACATAAAACGACAGCCCATAGCGGGGTAAGGCAACGGTGAGTTGCAGCGATGAAGTGGTCTGGTTGGACTCCATTGTAGATACGTAGACAAGAAGATTTTGCGGGGCATCGAGGGGCTCAAGGAGCTTGGAAACCATGCCCCAAGATCGGCTGCGGACGTCAACAAGGCCGTCGTTCCCTCTCCGCATGCGATACCTTCCTGGAGTACAGTCGATGGTCCAGTTCTCTCGCGAAGCCTTCCAGAGGCCATCCAGTGGGCGGATCTCCATCACGGATGTTGAAAGGTTTAACCAATGAACATGACCCTCGACCAGCGCTGCTGGCAGGTCTCCCGCGAGCACCCTTTGAGGAACAAGCTCCATGATTTCGGCTGAATCACCTCGTCTTGCCCGTATCGCGAGGCTAGAGTCATTTCTGAGCGAAAAGTATACCTGACATAAAACGTGAGACCATGATATATCCTTCACCTGATAATCATTTATACCTGGTGCTCGGAAATCATGCCCCTTGTCGAGTAGTCCATTCCTGCGAGATCACCTGGTATGACATCGAGCACGTTCTTCGAAGTCGTCAGTCATTTGCACTAAATACATTAGGCACGCCGAGACACACCTCGCCGAAAATTAAGTTGTATAAAGGGTGCTTCAAAATCTCGTTGGGCAGTCGCCCGAGCGATTTCCCGTCCACAAGAAGGGACCCATCAAGCAGATTGAAATGTACGACCTGCGAACTCTGTTCCGCGGTCGGCGCGGTTGTGCACGAGAGCCAACGCGAGTTTGGATCCTGCAATTGGGTCCACTTCGAACCAGGACGGTAGCCAGGCCAAACCCAGCCGACCGCAAGGTCAATCCCTTGGTCACTGGAGTCGGCCTGAATAACGTTCGCCACGACGCTCTCGATCGTCAGAGAGAGGCGGCGATCCCGATCGAGGAGTAGTTGTGAATACGCGGGAAGGGATGAGACATTGCTCGGCGTGCGGTCCCGGATCAATATGGCGGAGGAAAGTAGAATCTTGGTGTCTTCTGCAGTATGAAGGAGTTCTGGGATTACCGAGGCGTCGACATCGTACGTGCTTCGACAGATCGCGGCTGTGTCCCGTATAAGCCTCGAAAACTCTTCATCGCCCGGCGTCTCCGCAAGCCTTTTCAGCTCTTCAATCCAGGAGAAGACTTTGCCCCGCACGGTGCGAAGAAGTTCAATTGCCTTGAGTGCGGCGGTCTCGCCAGGGTGAGAGGCAAGGAGACGGCGGAGCAAAAATGAAATGGTATCCATCGTTACCCCTTCCAGCCAGTTGGCTTCGACATCCCGAACAAGGACTTCAAGTTCTCCTAGAAGTGCGCAACAGAACGAGGGTTGTTGGAGTTCTTGATGCCATTCCCACTCCATGTCTTCGCCGAGCGGTCCGACTTGAGAAACCGCCTGTGCAATGAGGAAATGGACTTCATGACAACGAAAGCTCAGAAGTCTAACTCGAAGTTCTCGTATGATGCTGAGCCATTGAAGTAATTTACCACTGCGGAGATGTCCAAATGCTAGAAATTCGTGGATTGAAAGATCTTCATGGCAGTCGACCTGGTTGGCCACAACTTGGTTAGACAAATGTGAGACACCGTCGATATATCCTTGCAGATTCCTATATGGACCATTTAGAAGTTGGTACGTGCAATACCGATTAATGTCGAATGGTCCTAGCGCCTCTGACTCGACAGCGATGCGAGCATGGGGATCGAAACAATAGAACGTCAACCCATTGTTGACGCAGACCAGTTCTTGGCTGCTTGGGATGGATGTTCTTCTGTAGTGCGTGACAGCAAAAGGTTTCGTGTCGGAAGCAAGAGTAACACGCGATCTTGGATGCTGGACAAGGTAGGACTGAAGTGCGACATAACCGGGGAGCCGGATGTAGGGAGCTCGTGTTGCTACAGATGGTGAACAAATATCGATGAGGAGGTGCAGTGTGGCACTACGCCACATATTGAAGGAGATCGGACAGTCTAATTCGAACACAACTTCTTCGGCTTTGAGTTGCGTAGCTGGCAATGGCCACTCGTGGACGCTTATCTGCATGCTATTAGACTCTCTTTCAAGGTAGCACTTGTGACACTTGTGCGCGTGGTATTCATAACCGTGGCGATTGATGGAGAAGTCGTGTTCAGCCATGGCAGCGCTGCTCTTAAGTTCTGCGTGACGAGTATTCGCTTTCTCAAGCTCGGTGAGCTTCGCATGAACTTCACGCCGTGCTGCCTCCTCGATCCGACCCTTGAGACACTGAAGTTCCGGAGACCCTCTGTAGAAACGGATAGCGAAACTGTTCAGGGTGACTGAGGGAGCAAACACCGACCACCCACTATGGGCTTGGGAGTGACGGTGAGAGAGGTATTGGCGCGCGCAGCGAAGACGACGGAGGCATCCTGCCTTGCAAAGCAACAGATGGTCCAAGAGTTCCATGGGAACCTCCGGAGAGTAGTCTGCGAGCATCGGAATTTCCTTGATCGCTACCTTGTCGAGCGCGATCCAAAGCTCAATGGTGGTCAAGATCATGACTGACAGGAGCTCTTGATTATTCGCGTATGTCATCAACGCGCTAGCAGTGTATTTATTCGCCAGGGTTTCCAGTTCGACGCAAGCGTTGTCATTGTCTTTGACGCGATCCACCCAAGCATCAATACCCTGCTCAACAGCTCGTTCGACATCGAAAAGAGTAATGTGGGGCTCAATACGACGTGCTTCATCGAAGAAGGCTCCACCTGAAGATAGAAAGTTGTCAAGGGTGCCTCGAGGACGATGTTTGGGGTTAAAGGATGTGTCGGGAGAAGAGACAATGCGACCAGCGAGACAGTTGCGAAGGTAATTCCCACTGTTCAAGAGCGACAGATCAGCGTCTCTGGCGAGGTCGAGCTGAAAAGGGGCCCAGGTGGGGGATGTGTGTTGAATAGCCTGTGCCTTCGTCCACCTCTTCTCCAAGATCCGTCGGAGGGAAGTGCATGTTTGTACCACAACACCAGAGAGCCAGTCCGGCACAGGAGACCCAAGCTTTCTCAGTCGTCGGCTAATCTTGGCAGACATGTCTTGGAGCATATCATTGGAAAGGTTCGAACAGAGCTTTTCATTCGCAAGGCGGCACATAAAGAATAGCATGAATTCCTTGTAGGTATTGTGGCCTAGAGTAGATCGATCCAATGACGTCTGAATGGCGACTCTGATAAGTAGCCAAAGGGACGAGCGACGCCATGGCAACCTCGAGTTGTTCCATACAACGTCATCTCCGATGCGTTTTGTGATACGGACGACGTTCGCAGGGAGACCGACACCCCTTAAGATGCCGGTGAGTAATTCGGTGATGTAGCGGGGACCAGCAGTATCTCTGGTTTCGATGACTGTAGTCTGCGCCTTTCGACCTGTCGGAGCGGCATTGAGGACATCGTCGTGCATGTGACCAAGGAAATTCGCAAGTCGGAAAAGAAATTCATCTTCATTGAACACGGCGCTGGGAACCTCGATGGCTGGTCCAGGATACGAGGATCTGAGTTTCCCTTCGGTAGTCATCACATCCTCAGCCCTCGGGGATGCTTCAAAGGACTCATAGATGGTGACGTCCTTCCGTTTCCTGAATATGACCGCTGCATTTTGGGCACGAATGGGAAACGCAAGGAAATCTATGTCGCATTCTGAATCATACAATATCACTGGGCAAAGCTTGAAAGCGTACCTCCTGTGCCCATTGATTTTAGTTGAGAAAAGGTCTGAAAGTTGTCCAAGGATTCGAACTGGACGGTGTCTCGAAGATTGTCTAGCATCTGAGGGATGATACGCCACAACGAGAGCTCAGCTTTGTCAACGCGATCACTGTAGAGATGCGCCGCGGATGCTACTGCCCTAGCTAGAGCATGATCATTGCAAACACTGTGGTCGTCTTCATCGGGAAGGTGGAGTGGGAGAAAGACATGTGTAACCGTGTATTTCAATGCACTGGGATCTAAAGAGAACCGAGACATTCGAGAGGATGAACGATACTGAGATTGGTTTAGGGGAGCGTTGACGGAGGGGATAGGAGCAAAAATCATGTGGACCAACCGACTTTTATTTTTTTCACCCATCTGTGGCGACTAATTTGTCCCAAACCGAGTCTAGGTGCACAGGACGGGCCTACGAGCACTTACAGTGGCAACAAGCGGCGAACCACTGCTGCACATGCGGCCGCGGCTCGAGGCACGAAGAAGACATATATGGTTACGTTCATAGTCCTGCTGTGGCTTCTCAATGCTGGTAATTACGTCGCAGTAAAACACGATCGAAGCGGACCAACCTGCCTGTTTACTGAACGTTCGAATGGCTGCCACAAGAAAATACAGATTTCATATCAGACGGTGCTTCGAGTCTGACCAGGGCTACTGACTCCCCGGCGAATGCTTCGAAGTCTCTCCTCGAGCTGGTGACTTACTTGGAAGGTGACTGGTGGCCTGCCATGGAAACGACCTAACACGGAGCCAATTGGATTGCAGGAAACTAGTATGCAGTCCTGCAGTGAAGTCTCATCCTCATCGATGCTGCCTGAAGCGTTAAGTACTGCTGGGTTCGCTCGACTTCGCAGGTTCGTGAGACAGCAGGCATATTGTTCGAAACTCACATGCGTCGACGTCTAACCCCGGCCCTCGCTCTCTACTCGAGCGAAGTCCGAACTCCTTATTCGGTCGAAGGCTCGAAATGCTACGCAAGACTTCAAGCTTCGGGAGGAATGCAACATTGCAGGTGATTTCCTTTTACTACGTTGGCTTCTCGCCCTGCACCGCTGAGACGATTCCTCGATTGATTGCCCAGCGGCTCCGTCGCCGGATGGGATCGGAAGTCTCATGACACCGGAGTGAACGATAATTCCGAGACCAGCACAGACCTTGACCTAGAGGGTTGCGTGTATTGAGAATTCTAACAGACCTGCTTCGACGACGACGATTAAAGTAACCGAGGGTCGACGATTGAAGCTGTTAGTATTTCCCCTCACCTCGGAACGCGCGAAGGTGACGAGTCCGCTACTGCAATAATGAGTGTTAGCCATTGAAATTGTAGATAAAAGATTCGAGGGCGCACGTATTGAATTCGTCGTTGCTCGTCGATGGCAATCAGAGAAAACCCGAAATCATGGAGCACAAGATGTTATGTGAATGGGCTCGTCGTCTGAAATTTGAAAAGACTAACTTGGGGTACATAGTGTAGCGACACTCAAGTTGTTCTCGCCCCCCCGTTTCATTGGCCACTCCGGCTCCCCGCAGCTCACTCCTAGGTCCGGAGCGCGCCAGCCAGACTGCTGGCATCTGCGCCTGCGAGCCTCCCTGCCCGCCCTCGCAGCTCACGCCCTACCCGGCAGGCCCATCAGCAAATCACAAATTTGCTTGGTGGCACTTTGAAGACCTGGAGAGCACTTGGCAGCAAGGTCCCCCTAAGCCATAGCCAAAAATAGGGGAAATGTAACACAACACTGAGAGTATCAACTCATGTTGAAATTTTTATTAGGCATTCTTTATGTGAATATAAGCTCAAAAATAAAATTTCAGAGGTATATGTACATATGTGGTGGACTTATGTGCAAAATGACTTGTGGGAAAATAAGTGGTTGGGCCGATTCGCGCTCTTACCCGCCCTCTAGATCTTGTCCATCCTCTCCATCCGTCCATCCTCTCCAGAGCGGCGAGCGGACAGAGCAACGTCCAAAGACCGTGTTTGACTTCAATGGAAGAGCGCGGAGACGATCCAGCGTTCCTTACAGTTGAATTCATTGGAAACTGGCCTGTCTAATCATTCACGCAACCTCGATGTCCGCTGGGCACACCCACCGTCTTACGACGGCGATGTAAGTATCCTCTACCGCATGTCCTCGGAATGAATCCATTCTCGTGGATGCCTTCCGGATCGCCAAGGTTACCCAAACTCTCGATAGCTGAGCAAGCGTATTCGGGCGTTGGTTATGGAAAAAAGGACGTCGACTTATGGTGGCCCTTCCGGGCCTTCCCAGATTCCGGCTTCCCGGGGTACCTGGTGAACTCGCAAAGAGCATTTTAGAAGACGTGCGTTCACTTCACTGATCGAGCCATGGCGTCCTTGCGAGTCTCCTTGGGTCGGCACGGGGCTGACAAGTCACTTCAACTTTCTCGTAGTCTCAACCCGACGACTACACTGCATCGATAACCCATGCCAAGCAGCTCCTTCACTTCCAACTATCATTCGCCAAGTTCTTAATTAAATCCATACACTTGCGCATGAAAGTCCCCCGGGGAAACCATCATATGGAACCAACGCCATTGCTGCCGGAATGTGCATCTCCAAACATCGCGAAATCGTTTCATGTCGGTCACCTCCGGAGTAACACCATTGGTGCCTTCCTAGCAAGCTTGTACGAGTGGATGGGAAGTCGTGTCGCTCAATAGCTCGGGGATTTGGACACACAGGTAATGTCTTTCGTCTCTTTCGGCGACGGTGATATTCACGGATGGCTCCCGGTTTTATATAAGGGGGCTCTACAAGAATGCCTTGATGTCGAATCCAGTCAAGGGAGACGATAGTGGGGATGAGCGAGGCGAGTTGCAAATTATTGACCCGCTCGACTGACATATGCCAGTAGCAATGGAACTCCCTGTTCGTGGTATCCGCTATATGCTAGACAAGTAGTGTAATTCTACCTCACTCACCGCGCGAGTTCTGTACGCTGTACGTAATCGATCTTCGTGCCCCAAAACGTACAAAAGATGCCTCGCATAAAGTGCGTCACCATTCCACCAGCGCTCGCACGCGCCTTCATACTCCATCAGTGGAGCAACAACTCAAAAACGCTGACGAATCACCCGTCTGGAGACGTCGTTCCAGCGTCTTCTATCTTTCTTGCCCAAGCGCCCCGCACGATGCGAATAAGTGAGGATTAAACCATAGCGGCGAGGCGCGATGCCAGCTAAGAAAGCGGCGACAGCAGGCACGGATTCCGCTTTGATGGTCGAGTCGAGGACATCTAAGTACAAGAAAGATAACCCTCGTTCAAGATTCAACGTAGAACCACTCTGTGGCGGCTCAACGCATCCTTGCGTGTCGACGGCGACGGCGATCTTGGCGAGCGATTGGCACGTCTGCAGAAGCCGTCGCAATCCATCTAGACTGATACCGCCCGAAGTCTTCCAGCCAGAATGGGGATTGATCCTGAGACATTCCAAACACGACCATGCTGATGCCAGTTCAACCAGCTCGTCGTCGTCCACACACACTTCCCACCCCAAGTCGATGTCGATGTGACGAAGATGTCTGAACGCCATGCACGGTCGCAAGTCTTGTACACCAAGCAAAGGAGCCTGCGAACCGGGGGGAGCACGGTTCAAGGATGTGCATTGGACCGTGATATTTTCGATGGTATATCTAGGATTTGACATTCTGAGGCTTGCCCAGAAGGAGGAGAGATCCTGCATGGAAGGGCGACTGGGGCTGCAGTAGTTGAATTGTGTAATAGAAGGCAGTCTGGTGCGGGAGAGTGACTGCGAAACAAGATCCCAGGTTTTGGACTCTAGTCCCAGGACATGCAGGCCAGAGAAACAAAGCGATGTGTCAGAAACGGACAACTTCGTGCTGAGCGAAAATTCAAGCTGGATAAGTGTGGGCATGTGAGAGAGATGAACAACAGTATTGATGTCCAAGGGAGTCATAGACCAAATCACCCTCCGCAGGTTTTTAAAGTGGCAAATAGATTCAGAAGCAAGCAGGCGGAATGCATGATAGATTACGTTGCGGAGGGTAAAGTCTCTGATATGGGGAGAGATCTTGGGCAAAACCTCGAGAGCGTACTTGAACCAATCTGGGACACTGTAAACGTCAACGAGACAGACGGAAACCAGGTTCGGCAAAAGAGGTTCAGCGGTAGGAGGGTTCGAGAGTATTCTGAGGGATTCGAGGTCATGGACCGACTCTGCCAGTGGGTTAACTTTGGAACCAAAGTTCAGTATAGAATGAATGCGACGCGTGTAACCTTGAAGGACATCCCACTCGATTCGCGTAAGTCGTCTCTTCGCCGAAAACTAGTATGTAGCGTGGAACCACGTGGAAGGACACCAAAGTCAGCAGAGTGTACAGGATACCTCGGATAACCACTTACCTTTTTCTTAGATTTTCGGCGACATCCTTGTCGAAAACAGTGCATGACTGGGCCTAGGTCGTCCAACTCCCTCCAAAGCACATCCAGCGCTGGGTCTCTGAATGTATGGCATGTCCTGGCCAGAGACGTCAGATCAGAGTCTGACATTGCATCAGCCCCATGGTAATCGAAGATGTTCGAAAGGATCTCTTGTATCTGGAGCGCTTGATGCATACGTTCAGATGTTGATGTCGAAGCAAACAAGGTAAGCTTCAAGTCTATGTATAGGGGTCTGGTGGACGCAGTGGTTATTTCGCAAAGTTATCCGTCCCCTAAAGGTGTCATTACGTAACACCTTCAAGTCCTCGTCGTTTACTCGCCGCTCATCCCCCCGCCACATCCCGCCGACGCATAGACGTCAGAGCCGCCGTCGCTTCTGGTTCCGCAGCTCAGGTGCCTAGCTTGTCCCCTTCGGCCGCACGTTCTGCCCCCGTACCCGCGCCGCAAGTCCAACCACCTCCACAACGTTCGAAGATGAACTTGAAGGTGACTAGGCTCGAGTTCCCGACGTTCTCTGGACCTCTCGAACCCGCCGCAATCAACGAGTGGCTCGGGCGTTGTGAAGATTCCTATGTCGCGTGGGCCGCTCGGCACAGTATCAATTATGATGGCACCACAGTCTCGCTGGCATAAAACTCGAAGAACCGTCGACCAGGTCTTGGTGGCACGAGAATTGCCGCACGCTGAAACTGCTCACATCTTGGGACCAGTTCGTCCGACTTTTCAAGGACCGTTTCCTCCCGTCAAGTTGGCGCCTTGACGCACTCGCGAAGTTTTACTCTATTTCGCAGGGGACCCAGAGCTTCGCAGATTTTGCCATGCAACTTCAAGCTGCGCGCAACGGTCTTGCCTCCGCAGACTACGCGATCTCGGACTCCGTCTTGAAGAACCATCTTCTCCTGTTTGCGCATCCAGTCCTTCAATTGCGTATTCGCACGCTGACTTCCCTCGCGTACGAAAACATCGAAGTCGATGCGCTTGTTAGCCTCATGACAGCAACTTGGGCTAGTCTCGTCGCCGAAGGCCGCATCAAACCACTAACCTCAGTCTCCCTCAAGCATGCTCTCGAAGCCTCGAAGCCTCTGCCCTCTTCATCCGAGTATCCTCCGCCGGGCCTGTCTCGCGCAGAGCGCATGAAGCTTCGTTTAGCGGGCGGTTGCTACCACTGTCGTCTTAAGCCTGGTGACCTGGACTGGAAAGAACATCAAGCCCGAAACTGTCCTGGCGATCCGAAGCGCAATATTAATATCCCTCCTCGCAGTGGTCGATCGGTTGCTAGTGCCTCGCACATGGTGGCATCCATCCTCCGCCCGGTGGAGACTGTCAACGTCTCTGACACCCGTATTCCTGTGGGCGCTTCTACTTCGAATGACAGCGAGCCCATCACCGTTGTCTGGCCTCGTCCGGTCCAATGGGATGATTTTGACGACGACGACGATGAAGATTAGTTTTGCTCCATCCTTTATTTCTTATTGGATTTTTTCCAATGGTGTGCTCATCATGATCCTTCTTGTCTGTACACCTGTGGCCCTTTTGTTCCGTTTGGATCCGCGTTCGTGACCATTTGGTTGTATTTTTCCCCTTCGCGCCTGATGTAGTCCTTCCTATTTGTATACCTGTGGTTCTTAATCGATCCTGTGTTTGTGTCTTGTCTGCTTGTCTCAGTGATTCTGCCATTGGCTACAGCTGGCTTCCATTGATCACTCAACGCTCATTAAGTTGAGATCATCGGATGGCGATCCAAGATAACTCGATACCGGCAGAGAATAATAACGGTCAAGTCCTCTTCGCCAACGTCCTCTTCAAGTCCGAATTCAGCTTCTCCAATGTCTGGACCCTCGCTTGCGCCTCGTACATCTTCTTGAACAAGTATCTGCGCCTCTCCATCGACGTCCGCCTGCTCGGCCACAGCGAGTGGAGAAACCCTGTGGGTCCGACGATCTCTTGCAGTGTGGCGAGCTCGGCTTCGCAAGCTTTGATGGTACTCTCCGAGCCGGCGATCAGCTTGTCGTTCACCGCCATGTCTTGCGTCGCACGGAAGACGCTGTCTACGGCAGAGTGAGCGACACGCTCGCAGTAGAGGCCAGAAAGACGCCCACCGTTGACGAGTCTCTCAAAGACATATTTGAATACGGGCTTTCCCGGGCGTATGGTAGACGGTCGACCTGATCACGACGCTTCAGGACTCACGTGTCGCATGTTAGAATTGAACGGGACCCACCGTTCAACGTCCCGATGGAAATCAAGTCCGCGTGCTCCATGGAACGAAGGGCCAGTTCGTCTCCCTTGAACGGAAAGTTTCCCAATACGTCGTAGTACGGGAGCTATGGAGAAAGATCGTTGCCGAGGGTTGCTGAACGCGGGATAGAGGAGAACCCACCTCCGATTTCACTGCGAGCTGCTTGAGCACGGTCCACGCTTGCTCGCGCGTCCATGACAAAGATTTCGCGTCCTCGACGTCGTCCCCAAAGGCATTCTTCCGGAGTTCGCCGACGCTGCGGGATATGACGTCTTCGACGGCGTCCTCGATGGCCTGACCGCTTCGGACCTTGTGAATTAGCTAGAGGCCATAGTTAACAAGGCTGCTCGAGTAGAAGGGCAGGCGCACTGACAATCTCCAGATCGCTCGCGCGGCCTCCTAGGCATTCGATGCTGGCTATCTCCGGTTTGGTAAGCTCAGCAGTCAACCCAGCATCACGTAGCCGTTGTTTCATGAATGTCAAAGTACTGCCAGTGTCTGCATCGTACATAGGAATAAAGGCCAGAGATTTTGAGGGAAGAGCTAGAAAGAAGAATGTCAAGTGAGCTATCCAATCGCTCGTAAAGAGTATTCATACCGCGCGTGATCAACTTTGCCTTTTCTCTGTTGTCACTGACGACGACGACATGTGCAGTCTAAACTTTCTCAATGAACCATAACGAACAATCGTAACAAGATCACGTACCTTGTTCTCCACCAAGGCGGCTGCCCACTGACTGAGTACGTTCTGTAGTTCTTCCCGATAAACGGTACCGCGGGCGCCGTAGTTCTTGATGACCACAACGGGGAGAGCCGCAATAGCTTCGACTTCCTCGACAGTCCTTTCCTTCCTGATAAGCTCATCTTCCAACCGTTTTTCTTTTTTCAACTCTTCCATCATGATAGCCCCGCCCTCCTTATCTATCCCGGTATCATTACCATTACTGAAAACCTCGTCACCAACGCCAAGCTCGGACATGATACCGTTCCCAGCGACGCAGTCTATTCTCCCATCATGCCAAGTGCCCTGGCGGATGCGCTCTGACCGGCGCATTTCCTCAACCTGGCGGGCTTCTGCTTCGCGCTGGGCTTTGAACTCGCGCTTGGAGGCCTTGCGGGATGACCGGTTTACATTGATGAGGGCTGATCCAACCACCTCGAGAATCTGTTTCAGTTGATCGGGGAGGGAATTGCTAAGGCCGGCTTCGCACGCATAAAGAGTGAATAAAAGAGAAATCACGAAAGAGGTACGACCGACCTTTTTGACCAATGACACCCACGCTCGCAATGTCGATGACGTTGGTAAGAGAATTAAGGAAAGTGAAGATAGGTCTATAGCCTGTTTGTTGCGCTAGAGCCGCCACAAGTCTGGTATCGGATGTGGATTTATTAAGTTCTGCACAGTCGATGAACAGCGTTTTCCTAAGGACAAACGCGTTCTAGGTGCCGAAGACCAGGTATAAATGCCCGCTTACCGGCCACTTTCTTGCAAGACGGCAGATACTAAGTGTGATTTCCCGCTACCTTGAGGACCATGCACGAACGCAACGGTTACTGTTAACTTTGTAAGTGATATCTAAGTGCTATCTCACTGAGAAAGAGCGTACGTGGTGGGTCAGTTAAATAACTTCTCAAGGCATATTCTGCTTCTCTGCGCTCTTTCCATCCACTCAAATCTGTTACTGGACTATCTTCAGGTGTAGAAGGAAGAGACAGTCGATCAAGAGTTTGCGTTCGCAGCCACTTAAAGAACCCGTACTCTTTCAGAGCTTAAGCTGTCCTGCGTATGAAATTGTGAGTAGTCGACAGACCTCTGTAATCGAACCAGTTGAGCATCTTGCCCTCGACGAAGAGCGCCCTTATAGGGTCAAATATCTGCACGAGGTCGGTCAGTGCGTATCTCAGACTTCATTCGATGCCTACAGTGTATGTCAAGGTGCCGACCAAGAAGAAGAGAATGGGAAGGACTATTCTGGGGTGACTAGTGAGCCAACTTCGGAGAGCATGAGCTTGGAGAGGTCGCTGATAAAGGATCTGCAAGCGAGTAGACTGATCTGCGTTCTGGAATAGATACCCATGGATGGTATTACGTGCGATAGCGGCGGAACGAACGCGCGCGAAAGAGATATCCGCAGAACGAGGCGTTCCGGCAGGGACCGGTTTTGGTGGGATTAGGTCATGTATGCGGCCATACGGCTATCCAATGGCTGAGAAATGACCCCGTCAAAGCAAGAATTGGACCACTTGCGCGAAACAGCTCGTAGAGGGCCTCCTCTTGGACATCGGGTCCCTCGAACCCGACCTTGACCATAGTAGAGGGGTACCTGTTCATGTCCTGAGGGTATCTGGTGAGTGTACCTACCTTGCCGTGCAGCGGGCATTAGAACGGACCTCCAACCAAGGGCGACCTCTGACGAGCCATACATTGCCCCAGTCGAGTCCAGCCCAAGAGGGCATGGCGTGCTCGTCGGCCTCCGCCCTCAGTTCATCTTCAATATCTCTCAGTGCACTCCTTTCGTCGGAAGAACTGTAGGTAAATTTGACAAAGACGCCACCATCCTTTTGGTATGGATGAAGAGAGAGGACCTTGAATCCATGTTTTTTAACGACGGAAAGGCGGGATTCTAGTTCCCCTAACAGCGACTCTTCACGAAAGACGCCGATATAGTGGCGTATGCTGGGGTGACTATCAAGAACTGCGGAGCGAGACAATCAAGATGCGCGTACTCCCAGATACCCAGTCGAATGGGAAAGACGGAATCGACGAACAACCAGCCCTCCTGCGCGCGCCACGTGTGAAGGGCGGCGACCAGAAGCAAGAACCGGAGACTCACGTTGGCGCGGGGTGGTTGTACCGGCGCGCTGTCCGCCAAATTCCGCCTGTTGACGACGACACGTCCCGTTCTTTTCGCGACACACCGGGATAGCATGTCTGCTTTGTCCGGCACTTTTCGGCGAACTCCCGAGCGTTGTCAGGGCACACTGACGTAATCGCGAGAAAATCTTTCCTTTTTTGTTGCATCCCTGGCCAAATTGTTTTTACACCGCCCACGGAGGCTTCGTTCTCCACAACCACCACCACCACCACCGCCCACGTTCGTCACCGCCGCTCGCCGTCCACGACAGCGATGAGCACAAATACCCATCTGAACCATGCCGCACCTCTCGCTCGCTCCAACTCGTTCCTTGGCACGATCAAAGCCGTCGTCACAGCCCCATTCACCTGGTTCACGGGTTCAGAGGACGAGTTCGAGGCCACGAAGGGAAAGCGCAGAAGACTCCAAGTAATTCCGGAGGATGCGCTCATGGAGGACGGGACTCTCCACACCAGGGCCAAGAAAATGAGAGTCAGTTCCCCGGACAGGGACATCCAACCCTACCTCGATCCCCCCAGATCGGCCTTCGCCCATTCACGGCGTGCTTCAGATCACTCCACGTCCAGCGCAGTTCGAGATAGCACCAGGTCTCCTCGGAAAACGCTGCATCTCCCATCGGCCTCGAATCAGTTGCAGCGTAACCGGCGCACCGTTTCCCCCCTTCCCACCAGCTCGCATTTCAGACCTGAGGCGGGGACGCGCACAATGTCTCTCGATCCGCCTTCTCGTACAACTTTCTCGTCTCGCATACAGCCTACCCCTACGATACAAGATCTCCAATCGGAGCCAAATCACACAGGCCGGACCGCGTCTGCCAGTCGGGACCAATCCAAGTCCCCACGGCATCTTCGGTTTCGCTCCTCACTCACTCCTCAGTCTTCCGTAACTGGATTTGGTCCTGTCGTCCCGCCGCGTCGAGAGCGTGGTCCAGAGGAACCCCCTCCTCTGGCTGCCCTGATGTCGAACCCCACGTTTGTGAAGCCGCCGCCTGGCGTCCAGAGGCAGGGTGCTGCGGAAGTCCAAAAGCCGTTGACTCTGGGTACCCTGATGGATTCTCAACGTAGCGTGTGTCCTGCTTTTTGTGGATCAAGGATGCGCCACTCATGTATATCTTTCTAGGCACGGCCGCCAGCTCGTCAAAGCTCCATCTTGTTCGGAACAGGCTCCATGACAGACGTCTCTGCGCGTACGTTCGCTTCATGGTCGAATCACCTGTCATGGCTTGACTTGTATCTAGCAGGACACCTTTGGCCAGTCAATAAAGCTGAAATAGCCTTGCACGAGCTAGAGGTATACAAGACTCCTTTACTGCCTACGCGCTTAAGGGGCGCTACTGCGGTCCCGGACATGTTTCTACACAAAGAAAAGAAGCACATCACACTGATGACAGACGACAGACCAGTGAAGCCTCGACTCGGAACGAAGAGCAAGGAGAAAGGCAAGGAGAAAAGCAAAAAGGCGAAGGAAAGAGGAACAGTGAATGGGACGAAGCCATACGCGGGTGAGGGCGGCATGAAAAAATGGCTGGCGAGGCGCAAGAAGGAGGAAGAGGAAGAAAAGGAGAAGGAGAGAGCTGAGGCGATGGAAGATGAAAGAGTAGAGGAGGAGAGAAGTCGTAAGGTGGCAGAAGCGGGGAAGAAGGAAGAGTTAAAGGTTCCGCCTCCTCCCCCGGTCCCCGTTTTTGAGCCGAGGGTATCTCGTGAAGGTCCCTCGCCCTCGTCGTTGCGAGTAGGCCGTACGAGGGCTCGAAGTCACCTGGAACGTCCAGTATCACGACGTGCGAAGTTCTCCGCAGCCTTTGAAGATGAAGACGAAGATATGGAGGACTCTCGCATGGTGGAGCGGAAAGCGCTCGAGGAAGCAGCCAAGAAAGTGCCGGCGTTTGAGCTTCCTACGAACTTTTCTTTCGCCAGAGAGGTGAGTTATAGAGTTGACCGAGTGGGCATCTCGCTTATACTTTGTAGACGACTTTCACGCATGATTTGACGAATGCGAAGGAGCCACCAATTTCTTCGCTTCCATTCTCCCTCACTAAACCAGCACCAGCACCGGCCCCGATTGCAGCACCCCCTGCTGCAGAAGCGGCGCAGGTACCCCCAATTCCTGTCCCTATGACCCCGGCGCCAGCTCTGCCCAAGATATCACTCGTTCCCCCTACGCCCGAGACCGTGAAAGTGGCTCCAGAGACACCAAGTCCTCCGGCGACAGCGGAACCGGCACCCAGTGCGGCACCCGCCCCCTCTGGGGTACCCAACTTCTTTACCAATTCCTCTGTCTTTGCCAAGACTCCGGTTGTTACGACGGCGCCTTCATTCCTCAGTGTCCCTGTGTTGGAGAAAATGCCTGCCGAAGGTTCTGAGCCAAAGGCTGGTGCTGCTGTAGCTCTACCGCAGTTCGTCCCGCCTGCGCCGACGGCGGTTCCCTCCGAATCAGCTCACACTCCATCGAAGGAAGCCGAACAGCCAACGACGACTACTCTATTTCCTGCTCCACCTTTCACCTTTGGACCACCTGCGAAACTTGTTGAATCTGTTCCCACCTCTACTCCCAGTGCGCCCCCTGAGCAGCCACCCGCAGCAGAGCCCGCAAAGCCTGCTGCTCTCGCAAATGGTACTTCATTTGCATTCGGTGCGTCTCCTCGAGCGACCACTGCTACACCTGCTGGTAGCATTGAGCCGCCGAAGAACGTTTTTACTTTTGGTCAACCGGCCCCCCCTACTCAATCGACGTCGGCCCCTCCTTTAGGAGCAGCGCAGCCTGCACCTGATGCGTCCAAGTCCTTATTCGGTGCTCCGCCACCTGCCACTCCCTTCTCGTTTGGACAACGCCCCAGCACTGCTCCAGCTGAGGAAAAACCACCTGCAACTTCATTCGCTTTTGGAACGACTTCTGCGCCGGAGAAGAAGCCCGCCCCAAGTTTCGCTTTTGACTCCTCGACCCCTTCAACACCGGCTCCGGCTCTGGCCCCGTTCGCTTTCGGTGCTACCTCCAGTGGAACAATAGCGGCAGATGTATCCACTAAACAACCCTTTATGTTCGGGCCAACTGCGCCTGCTCGGCCTACCACGCCTCCAAAGGCTGAACCAGAGGTGACAATGGACGAGAGCCCAGCGAGGGATACGGCACTCAACGGCAGTAGCAAGGCC
>JBBPMC010000437.1:0-17771 GCA_038090115.1 Strobilomyces echinocephalus | reverse complement strand
CGATAATATCTTCCCACTTACAGTGGAGAAGCGTGTGAAGATATGCAGCTCTGCGCTTGAAGCATGCAAGGACGCTGAGGCCGTCGTTATCGCGACTGAATGGAAAGAGTTCCGAGATATCGCTTGGAACGAGGTCTATCGTAGCATGAAGAAACCGGCTTTCGTCTTCGACGGCCGTATCTTACTTGATGCCGACAAACTCCGAAGCATTGGATTCAAGGTTCGACGAACATTCCATTGTTCTGTGCATTGAAGGTGTCATCGGCGGTAGCATTATTGATTCATATTCATAGGTAACCGTCATCGGTCAGGGCGAGAAGCTGTAGACCGCCAAGCGACGAATTCGAGGTTAGATGAGCGGTCCCTTCTCCAATTCAGACTGTAGCCTATTTCTCTCACCTGGTTGTTGTCACTGATAACATTATCGGTTCACAATCAGGTAACTGTTATTGATCAGCAAACTTAGCGTAAATGAGGTGCCTGGCGCTCCTCAGGAAATCGAGCTTCGGACGTGTAAATGGACGCCACTGTAGATAGCTAGCTCTCTTCATGCCTCCTGTGGTATCAAGTATTCAATTTACCCCAAACATGGACTCACCGGTGCTCACTGCTCTTCCTCCGCAGAATCATTTGGACCGCACTCCACTTCTGCTGACCACCCGTGACTCTCCCTCCTCATCCAGACGTCGTATGTCGCATTGTTCCCCTGTGTCCCTCCCACGCGATTTTCGGCATATGGCCAACCTCGACGTTTGAGAACGAATGAACATATATGGACAACTAGCCTTTGAAGCCAGTGCTAGTCCGCTCGGAGAACGAGTACATGTCAACAGCGAACGCGGACATGCATGTTGAGATTTTCAGTCGACGCTCCAGCGCGCAGCCGACCCTGGAGTGTTGTCTCAGCCGCGGCGATGTGCTATCTGTCCAACGGTGCGAAACCGCGACCTCGGCCGCTCGGCGTGCGATCGTCTCGGACGAAGCCGACATGTCGGGAGCTATACCCAGCCGGCGTTGTGCGCGCGTAACGATGGGACCCATTCAGTTCCAGACGCTTCCAAACGACGCTGTACATATGTACGTGTTGGAGCGCGGCGACACTGCGGTCTCGACGCGTTTCCATCCTGTCCGCATCCGCTCCCGGCGGCCGGTCGACGGCCCGTACCCCGTAGCCCGGTGCTCCGAGTGATCCTGGACCCCCTCGGAACGCGAGCATGTCCGGTGGAAACATCTGAGCGTGCAGCCGCCCCTTTCGGGATCTGGCCATCATGGCGCGCTCCGTACGCTGCTGGAATCCTGTCAAGTTCGCCGCCGGTCCGGTCGGTCGGGAACACTGGCCGCGTGCGACCTCCGAGTCGTGACCAAACGACGTTGCCGTGGTCCGAGATAGCGCTTGGTACTTACTACCGTAACCTCCCACACGAGCTTGAGGCGATGCATCTGGCCAGCACGCTGCTACGCGCGCAAAGGCATCATCGCGCCATCATTAAGCACCCGTCGATGGGAGACGACGAACGCCTCCGGACCGAACATGTCCACACAGAGATGAACAATATCAACAAACGTGGACCCGACGAACCCTGTCAGGAAAAGTACCAACAGCTCGAGGAAGAAACCTAAAATGAAGACACGTCATCTTGTCTTTCGGAATCAGAACTGCCGTGCGGTGGCACTATGTAATGTACATAAGAGATTGAACGTAACGAATCGCCCAAAGACGAAGACGACGCCATAACCATATTCAAGGCGAGTGACTAGTCAATGTGTACGTGTTGCGTCCAAGAAGCGCAAGAACGGAAAAAGGAAACGAGAAAGAAACAGAGCAAAAGAGAATAATTAACGAGAACTTTTTCTTTCTTTTTTTTTTTTGAGGTTTCACGACACCCTTCGAACGGATACAAGACACATATATCCCTTTTCGAGAGAAAAAGTGGCGCAACCTTGCATGAGTGGAAAGAGAAGAGGAGAAATAAAGTGTCCTGGACGCCACTTTCTATGGATTAGGAGACTATGAACGGCCGGAGTTCGTCAAGATCCCTGCTAACGAAGTTTGGGTGTCGAGTACCCTGAACAAGCCACCCACGGGGTGACTCTAAAGCTGAAAGCGGAACGACTAGTGGCTTCATGAGCCACTGTCTGATGGCGCAGGCCAAATCGGCGAAAGGTGCTAAGCGGCGTTCAGGTGAAACCGACGTCAACCATGAATTCGCCATGAGCGAGAAGTAGGAGGGCTCGTAGAAGGGCTCTTGAGATGTTGACCAGGTCGGATATATTGCTGCGCATGACCATTCGACGATGCCTGGTACGCCGTCGGTCTGCCATAATGTGTCGTCGGCTCGCTGGGAGTTGCGACGGATACGATGGCGGGATCAACAAATGGGACGTTTGGGTTCTGCCACTGAGCTTGCCGACGCTCCGTAAGTTGTGTCATCGGGCTAGATAGGTTGTAAGAGGGCTGAAATGGTGGCTGCGGAAGCTGCGATAATGACGTGGATTGACGGTGTCCCGGGCTGACACCGGAAAATGACTGAGACGACTGAAGATGAGCTGGAAGTTGTGGATGGTCAAGCGAAGTGGACCAGATTGAGGGCGGCGCATTGGGACCGAGGCCGAAGGGGAACTGAGGTTGGATAGAACTCGATGTTGGCGGACGCTGTGGGCGCGATGTGTCGATAGGACCTCGCTTCGTGCCCATGACGTTATTGAGAAGATCCTGAGCGGTGGTACCAGGTACGATTGTTGGAGATCTGGGTACTGCACGCGGCGTTTTGGTTAAGATAGGAGAATCCTCCGTCCTGGCAGCACTACGTAGAATTGGCGTGGTAGGGAGCGTGGCAGGCCCAGGAGCAGGGGGCGAACCAAGCGCTCTGATCGTGTGGTCAGCTCTGGGCAGGTCCAGAGTCTCGACATACGAACCTAGGATTCCAAAGAATAACCTCTCCGTCTTCGTCGTCGTCTACTCCGTGATCATCTAGCGCTTCCCTAAAGGCATCGCCAACCGGGTCATCGTCCGTCCGACTTGTATCTGTCATCGCGTCATCCTCTTGTTCATTCTCCCGCCCTGACACATCACTCGGGAGCTGCGGAATAATTTGATCGGTGACCTGGTGGTCCGGCTCGTGGATATCCAAAATTGCAGATATGCCGGTGTCGAAAAAGAACGTATTCTCATCCAGATGGATGGGGCAAGACTATTGATAAGATGATGGCGTAAGTTCGCGTATTGATCCCCCGCATTAATTGAACGTTTACCTCAAGCTCAGCAAGCGCCCTGGCGTCCTTAAGTAAGTCCCAGATCCTCATCAGCTGTTCCTCGTTCGGATGGACCTTTTCTCGGCCATTTAACGTACTTCCATTTTGCTGACCCTCTGTGTCGTTCCCAGGGACTGCATGCGTCGATGAGGCCCCGTCCACCAACAGATCTCGTAACGGAAGAAAACCCTTCAGATCAATATCTTCGTCCAGAGCAGTCGTAAGGGCAGGTAGCCTCGCGGACGGGAACACGCTACTCAGTGCACTATAAAACTGAACAAATTTAGCCCAAAATAGAGGCAATCCTTCGATTAGAACTCCTCGGGTACCTCTCCCGGTGGTGCTAATTTGGTCGCCGACGGGAGATTGCACAGCATGTAAAACGTATTTGATATTGGCCAAAAGCCACTTGCTTGCAATGCGCAACGCGGGTAAGGTACGTCGGAATGGCGCCGTGATACGCTGGGCGAGATCGTTCTCTGCCGCATCTTCAGGGGGAACCGTAAGCTCAGTAGCACCTATCTCGAGAAGAACGCGATGAATAGCGATGACATGAGTCAAAATCTGCGATTCGATGACAGATGGATCTGGGAGTGCGCCTGATCTCCTATTTGAAGGTGGTGAGGTATCGCGGATCATGCGATGCTTCCAGAGAGCTCCCTGTGAGAGAACGACGACTTTGGACACAGTTTCTATGGGGAGAATGCGTTCCGATACCAGGCTCTGGAAATCCTTCGCGACCGCATCCGCCTGTGCAATCGGATTCATTTTGTTCCTGTGAAAGTTCGCGCATCAACGCGGAGAATTACAAGAAGCACGCTGAATATACTAACTTATCTGAACCTAATCGCCATAATGCATGCAAGAGAACGGTGTTCTCCTTGAGGTATTCCACTCTCAGCCGAGGCGGAATTTCTCCGAACTCTGGAATCGTCGTCTGGGGAACGTCTTTTGTCTTTTTGGACTGTTGATCAAGCGCTTTGTTTAGAATTTTCTTGACATTTTCCGATGCAGTGTCGTATGGCTGGCGGACACAGAGCGCCCTGTAGTAATGAAAAAGGGAGCCGAACATGTCGCCCTGATAGAATGCAAGAATTGCGAGCTGGTGTGATGAATTGCCCTCATACGGGACAAGGAGACGAGCTTGCTCGTAGCATTGGATTGCCTTGTCATAATTGCGCGCCCGTGGAATGGAGTCGAAGCCGGGAATGCCACCCCTCCTCCCCCGGCCGCCGCGTTTCGCCGGCGCTGAGCCATCCTCGTGGCCAGCCTTGGGACGACCAGCCGCTTCGTTGTACAGCTCTCTGTATCTGGCGATGTCTCCGAGGCAGACGATAGCCTTGCTCAGGATCGCGAGTCGGCTCTCGTGTTCCACGGGATCCGGGGCAGGTGTGCTATCTTCCGGCGGAAAATAAACCTGATGACGAGCTTGATTCTGATGCGAAGCGCCGTTGTTGTCGCCTGAATCAGCGAGGCTCGGAAGGGCGACGTCGTCCGCCGGGGTCAGGAGGTTCAGGGCGACCAGCACAGGTCGTGCCCGATGCAAGGCAAAGGATCGTTGGTATCGGAGCACGAACATGGTCCAAAACTTGTCTTCGTCCGCGAGGAACTGACGGAAGCGCTGCATGAGCTTGCGATATTCTACGGGGCCATGACCGCCCTGTCGGGCCTGATGACGAGGTGCGGATTGCAGCGTACGCTCGAGAGTTGCGAGGCTCTGCTTGTAATGAGAGATAAACTGATGGGAAGTCTGCATCCATAGATGAGTTTCGGCATCCTTGGATTCGTTTGCATAAGGCTCGACTAGCAGTAGTCGTAAATATTGTCGTCTCAGGCTTCGTCAGATGATGAATGAGAATTGTGTGTCGTGTCGTGGGCGTAGGACGACTCACTTCTTGCGACTGAACTCGACCTCCTTATCCCAAGGGTTGTGTGTTTTCAGCAGCTCTTTGAGACCCTGATGTAGACCCTTGGCTTCTCTGCGACGATGTGAGCCCGACGGGCCAGCTGAAGGGTAAAAAAGAAGAGCACCTCGCTAGCAATGAAGCCGACTCGGACATTGTTGGTGATACAGCGGGTCATAGGCCCATTTTCTGATATCGATGGGTTTGAGGACCTGGCGCCGACCGTGGACAGCTAATAGTAGCCGTGGGAAACGATGATGAACAACGTTTTAGTCCGCGCCCACGCCAATAATTACAGCCGGCGACTGCCACATCGCACCCTCAACAGCGGCGATCATGCACGGCCAGGGTCTTGTACACGTTCATTTTCGTACGGAGCTGATTGTGGCCTCGCTTGTGTACCCGGGTCCAGGTCGCAGCCGGCATGCATCCCCCAGTTCGCTCGGCTGCTCGATGGAGGACCTAGTACTTAAGTAGCCATCGATTCGACATCCTTGACGCCATATCACCGCTGCGGCCATTTGAAAAAAGTCCTGAGCCGCACCCTATCGGATCGGCCCCACCGAAAGGCAAACAGGCGTGCAATTTCTCTTTTTCGAGCGATCCGGCTGGCCGCACTACATTGACTGCTTTCCGCCCGGGACAATTTACCCACTCGAGAGCGTCCCGAACTGGCTTAGAAATCTAAGACGTCTCAGGGCTGCGCACGCTACCGCCGGCATAGGCGCTCACTACAGTCTACTACTAGCATGAATCTCGATGAGTCTAGGCCGTCGTTCACTACAGAACAGGACGACACCGCATCGACTACCGACGCGGGAGCGGTCGCTCGATATGGGTGCTTACCGCCGCTCGAGACTCTCACCGTCTGTCTATTCAGATTGTCTACGTGTCCCAGTGCTGTGGCAAGTGGATGTCTACGCCCACAAGTCATATGCCCGCACACGACCGGCAAGGTTGGTTTGGTCCCATGGGCAGCCTGATGCGACCAGCAGTACGAAATAGATGGAGGATATACATAAATTCATTTTGCTGGAAATATGGATCTGGAAAGAGGTTTATCATTATCCCGGTCTCGCCGTGAGTTTGAGCTGGACCTGCGCCACCTTCGGAGCTGGCGGTCCAGTGCACCACAGGCTCCAATTGAGAGGACGTGGTTTGGTAAGGTTCTCCGCTGCAGGCTGTCGCACCCACTTACCTGTACATGTTGTGCCCTGGAAATCAACACCAATTTACACATTTCAGGATAGATTGGAGAAGTGTCCGTGTTTGGCTAAGTAGCGTCCAGCGCGGTCAGTATGTCCATCCCATTTCGCTCCAAGGGGTTGTCCGCATGGGCTCTACTTTAAGTGCTTCGATGCTCTCTATCACATCCGCGCACTAGAAAAAGGGCTCCCAAAATCACCCTACCTACCAGCCCAGCCCTCGAACCCCCCCTCCCTTTCGCCGCGTAAAATCTGCCGCGAACGGTACACCTCGCCATACCTTGTAACCCACTCTCCTATCACACCACTATCAGTATGCCTCCGTTCTACGAACTCTCCGTCGCCTCCTTTAAGCAGCAATCATCTCCGAAAACGCGATGGGCCTTCGCCGTTGTCTTCTCGCCATCCTCTGGACACTCGCTCCTGTACCAGATCGAGGGTTCGTCCTCGCACCACAGTATGGACGTACCGCAGTCAGTCACACTAAAAGCGGGGGAGAGCGGTTACGTGGGCAAAATACCTGTCGGGGTGGTGGACGCGGAGAAACTTCATCAACTGCACTCCGCTCTCACTACCATTCACATCGAGAACGGGAACCCCGCGTGGAACTCTCACGATTGGGTCATGGGCGGAATAGCAGAGCTGCGCAGACGGGAAATCTATCATATTGATAAGCATGTGACAGCCCACTGGGTGTCAGAACGGCTCGGTGAGAAGTAGGAGAAGCACGTCGGATGTCTGGCGAGTGGCCTGTGATACCTACTCTTGAACGCTCTTTTGATACCACAGTCGATAGATGGCGTGTTGTCTTGGGACATTGGATCGGTGTAGCGCACTCTCCGATATGTATTCTTTGGGTTGTTTGCAGATCGTTGTATACGTTGCTCAGAATGGCGAATGAACGGCTATCTGCGACGGGCAATTCGGAGTTTCAGCACTTGTCAACCTAGCAATTATGGGGTGCGAGCATCCGCCAGGAACAGCATTGCCTGCCTTTAAATGAGTCAGCGAACGTCATTCGAAACCCGGCGACACACCGCACAGACCTTGATTAAGCACTGACAGCTCATTGATAGAGTTGTTAGACGGGGGGTGAACTTATTGTGTTCCCGCGTAATCGTGAGTCCTTGACAACGAGCACCTTCGTTGATACGTAAATCAATCGTAGGAAGCTTTCGATCACGAAGGGGGAGACGACGGTGCCCTCGCACTCGCAGTCTCAAGAAATGGGACCAGATCCAATGGGAGGGAACCTGGAGTAGACGTCTCGCTCCTATCAATTCAACAACCCTTGTGATTCATTTCGGTGTCCGGATGTGAGGAAACGAGGGAAATGTCTTCTCACCCGCAGGAGACGTTTCGTTATGACTCCGCGTATGATGTAGAAAAAGTGGGATCTACCAATGTGTATCACGACTGACTTGAGAGTTCCCAGGGCTTTCTTCGCAACGGTGTAGTCGATTGACTGGGAACCCCGTCCTGGAGCGATTTGGGAAGTTGGGAACAATATAATTCGTAGAACCAACTTACGTTCAGGATGTCAGCGACTACTTTGTTGTTAGGGATCTCATCGGTCTTTCCCTGTTCGAGCAGACTTTTCAATTCTGCGAAGGTCAACACGCGCATCTCCCCGTGCTCTGCTCCAGAAGAGGTTTCATTTCCGCTCTCAGCATGGAAGCGATTCAAGTCCGCGGTGTAACGACGTTGCACGTCTGCGAGGCTGAGATTGTGACCGGTAAAGCTACCCCGATTAATGAGCTTCTCGAGCGAGAGAAAGGGGTATCAAAAACACACCGATTGAAATAGAAGACCTTGATCTTGAGAACGAGTTCTGACTTCTTAGTGTCAGACAGCTGGTCCGTTGGCTGATGGTCGAGGATCCCGGCAAGTCCTTGCTAGGAGACGGTGGGCGGTCAGTGGAGATAGCCGATTCGACGCGCGTACCTGGAATGCTTCGTCCGAGGAGAAGGGGAAGCTATGAAATTGTTCGAGAACACGTTGACGCTCGTCTTGGGACGGTGAGGCCCCGTCTCGACGACCCTGTAATGTTGACATGCCGATGAAGTCGTTGGCGACCACGAACGACGTAAATAACCTCGCGTTGTGGTTGATTAAGCCAGAGAACCTGTATGTAGGTAGTAAAAATACTGCGGGCGTCGAGAACGCGTTAGGCCGACTCGGAGCGCCGTACAGGCCGTGGTGGTCGCATTGAACTCGGAAGAGGTCGATCCTGGTTGATTATATAAGCTGTCCGGATTTCCCCTTCAAGTGAGTTTCTCTGGCACTAGCTTGTTGCAGCGCGTTCATCAGTGGCTCGCAACGTACCATGACGAGCGTTAGCAAAATCGTGGCCGAGCGAAGCCGTCGCATTCTCATGGAGCTGGTTTTGAAGCCAGGAAATGGTAATCATCTCTTGGCCCCGGGAATTCGCTATAGACAGGTCTAACGCCGCTCTTTCCACCCTCTGCACAGATGTCTGTGCAGACTGCAAAGCACGTGCTCCGAGATGGGCCTCGCACAATCTGGGCATTTTCATCTGGTACGCCTTTGCTTTCGCTTCTGTGACAGCAGAACTGACAAGCGAGCAGTGTCAGTTGTGCCAGCATCCATCGCAAAATTGGCACGCATGTCACTAAAGTGTACGTCAGCTGCCTTCATTCGTGTCTGTTTCTGGCTCAGCGACACCCCCGCAGTAAGAGCATTACCCTGGACGAATGGACCAAGGAGCAGGTCGAAGTTAGACATCGATCTTCGTAGTCGAGGACAACTGATCTTAAATTATTTCACGCAAGGTCATGAAGGTGAAGGGAAACATCAAGTCAAACGCGCTCTATAATCCTGACGAGGCTCGCCACCCGCCTCCTACCAACATGATAGACTCGGAACGTGATTCGGAGCTAGAGAAATTCATACGCTGTACGAAAACAACCGTTTTTATGCCGAGCTCGACTTACAAGAAGTCTTCTAGCCAAATATGAGTTCAAACGGTTCATGAACCGGAAGTCCGGTTCTAGTTCTGAGCACCTTGCTACTGACTCGCGTGCGGTACCCACTGTCACTTTGCCACGATCCACGCTGCTAACAGACGCGACACATATTGAGCGGAAAGCCTCACCGCCCGGGCCTCCGCTTCCACCTAAAACACCCGAAAACTTACCTTTGCGACTTCGCCCTTTGGCCACCATACCTTCGCAGAACGTGCCATCCGCGCGATCCTTCTCACATCCTCTGCCGCTGCTCAGTAATTCGGAAAAACTTACTGCAGTACCCCCACTCAGACAACATGCAGCAACCCAACCCTCCATACAGAAACCCGCAGGACAACTATGGGATGACTTAATCTCCCTGCAAGAACCTTCTCAATCCTCCTCGCTACCACTCCAGTACAGTCCTGCCATCCCCTTTACATCCCCTTCGCAACCGCGGGTGTCTGCTCAACAGCAACCAATGCTTGGCACTGCTCAAAATCCGTTTATGAATTTATCCCTCGGTCAGGCTAACGCCGCCACTCCGCTCGTATCTAGTCCAATGTCGCTGTCGGCACAAGTTCCTTTCGTACACTCTGCGCCGCCGTCTAGCCCCGCGCTCCACCTCAGCGCGACGAATCCATTCAACCAAATCTCAGTGACGGCGAGCGCGACGGATACGGCGTTCGTCACGAGCTCGAGCCCCTTTCCACCGTCGACTTTGCACGCGTCTATGGCAGCGTCCGCGCCCGCGACGCCCTCTATACCACCATTCATGGCCTTTCCGACGGGGACCGTGTTTCACACGCCACCCCTTTCGTACGGCGCGTCGCAGACGTCGACACCTGCGCCAGGAGTTTCGTTTCCGACTGCGTCGTTCGCCCCGGGCACGACCATGGGGGGCTTTGCTCTGAACCCCTTCGCGCCGGTCACCGCTCCGGGACAGATGCCGCTCCCGACTGTCGGGCCGATGAACCCGTTCGCAGCCATGCAGATGGGACAGGCGGGTTTCCCAGGAGAGAGTCCCCAGCCAGGGATTGGAACGACAGCGTTCGCGAACCAACAACAACAACAACAAATGGGACCCAACGCGTTCGGGGGATGGGCTGGGCAGGGAGCGCACGGGACGTTTTGACCGCCGAACCGCGTGCGTCAAACGTTCGAACGTCACACGTGGGTTCGTCTGAATGACTCGAGCTTTAGGGTTCGCGTCTCGGTGTGGGGATCTCCGCAGTGTGGGCTTGGGACATTTGGATAACTATATGATTTTTCTATCTGCGACGCGTCGCTTGTCGTTTGTTTTATCCGTGATGCGGTGCTATATCAGTTGGTACTTGCTGACATGGGTGCAGTCCGGCCCGGAGTCAAAGTCTAGTCGGAGATCAAGAAACGTTCAGCTCGGCTGGTTCACACCTGTGCAATAAGCATGGCATGATTCGGACGAAACATTGGTACAGGAGCCAGCAATATGTCCAGAGATCTCATGGACGCTCCGAACTGGTGCCAGGGGAAATAAATGGTGTGATCCTAACTTAACTTCCTAGTCGCTAAACGCCATCGCCATATATAGTACAAGGTAAGTAAGTACGGTGAGTGAGGTGAGGTCCCTGACTCTGACCATCATGACGTTGGCAGAGCCTCGAGGATTCGCCGACCGTGGTCCCATCACCGATGGAGCCGAACTGGCCGCGGCAGCGCTGGTGCCGAGACGGCACCGACTCAGGCTTCAACTTGAAGCGTGCCCGCTTCCCGTGTACCGCTGGCTTTCAGCACCGCGACGTGCCTGGCGCCGGTCCAGCAGGTAAGATCCGCCTCGGCGCGTCCCGACTCCACACTAGGACCGTGCCAGGGAGTCAACGACACGAGGCTTTTGGGCCCAGGAAGGGGTCGCTTCCGCCGCTTTCCACGCACCTCTGGCCCTACTCTGGGAATCCGAGGCTCGAGCCTCCGGCGTCCCATGCACCGGGGGCGTCGAATCGTTTCGTGGGGCTCGGAAGGCCCCGGCACAGACCTGGCTGGACAGCCTGCGGGTGCATCGTGTGCGCCCCTGTTTTTCTCGATCGGAATGGACCTCGCTGCAGTGTCACCTACTACTAGTAGCCACGCGCTGGTCCGTCCTCGCATGCTTCTCCGACCGCGTCGTCCCTGACCAGGGCAATCTGGACATGATCGCGATGACCAATTGATAGTGATCAGTGATCTCGGGGAGGGAGCCGTCACGCTCTCGCTGGCATAGGCTCTAGGCCGGACCTGAACTACGACATGGTCTCAACCAGATCGTGGGGCATCATTGCCCTCTGAACGCGCTTGGCTCCTATTCAACGCTGATATGGGGCCAAACGCCACGACAACCCGAATCGTCTGTCGCTACAAAAGGCATAGTTCAGGACTTGGCACCACGGACTCTCGACGGGCGATCTAACTCTGAAAGGCCAAGTGTCATACGTATCTGTACAGTACACAATCGCAGCTGCAAGGAGTATCTAACCCAAATCCAGCAAGAACATACATTTCATCCGTTCGTTCAACCAAGTACTCATATATTACACAGATTCATCAGACCGCATGTGACATTTGCAAGAACAACAGAAAGAGATAGCTTCACATCCGAAAACAACCTCAAAGTTCGTCGTGTCATTGTCGTTCCTACTCTTCGTCGTCCTCGTACCGACCGCCGCCTCTGAATAGCGCCAACAAATCGTCCAAGCCAAGCTTCATGTTCTTAATCTTGTCGCCACTCAACGCCGCCTTGGCGAGTTCCCGCTTGGCATCTTGAAGCTAGCACGAAAACGAGGCGAATTAGTCAAACAGGCGAAAAAAGGCACGGGAGAAGAAGAGGAAGAGGAGTGGAATTTGATACGGCGGAACGGGCTGAGCGTTGAACCCGTTTGATTGTATATCACTTACCTGTAAGATCCGAGTTTCCACTGTATCGGGTATCATCAGTTTGTAGATATTGACGTCCCGCGTCTGACCGAATCGATGGGCACGGTCATATGCCTGGTCCTGTTGGGACAATGTATCATTGTCGCCACCGATCATTCACCGTGGATAGATTTAAAGTTTGATGAGTCCCACAGCAATCGGACGGGAAGGCCCGAGGCGAGCAGAGGAAAAAGAACACCAAGTAAGGAACGCGCAGATAAGGACGGAAACACCCGATTAGCATACATAACAGAAATCAGACGGATGACTCACCTCGAGCGCGGGGTTCCACCACATATCGACGAGAATCACGTTGTTGCACGCAGTGAGGTTAAGCCCTATTGATAGAACGACACCGCAATCGGTCCCCGCCGCAGCCGAAAAAACCGTAAATCAGGATGAAGCACATAAATGCGATTGGCGTAATCGCGAAGCGCACAGCAATGAGCATGTGAAATGAAAGCCAATCAGTACCAGAGATATCATATAAAAGATCGTGAAAGTGCAAACAGCAGATTCCGGGAACTGCCAGGACGGAGGATCGGTAAGGCTCCGTCGGAGCCATGGACCCACAATACCGGCCCGGATCCGTGATACATCGAGCTGGCGATCAAGGCAGGAAGGTAATACGCAATAGAGGATGAATTGCGATTGCAGATGCTCAAGGCAAAACTCACCGGTACTGCCTGCCTTGAATGAGATGAGTATACAGCGAGTCGACCGACTGCTCCGAATCTTCTCCAGACTAGCTTCACGTTTATCCTTGGGCATCGAGCCATCATCTAAAGGCAGGAAATCATGAGCATTCGCCACACCGCGCAGAGAAACGATGCGGCACGAAAGCGTCCCAGGGAAAATTGTCAGAGTACGTACACCGCACATGTTTGATACCTTGGGCATCCAAGAACGGCTCGATCAAATCCAACATGGACGTGAACTGTGAGAAAATAATCGTCTTTTCCACACCCTCGGAGCGCTCATCAATCGTCTCTAAAATTGCCAAGATTTTCTTGATCTTGGCGGACTCGGGAGGAAGGTCTGAATTTGAAGATTTCGTGGTCTTGGCAAGAGGTTGGCAGTCACTGCAGTGCGTGACATCGTCTCCGGGTGCCAAGCTAAGGTAGACAATGAAGAAGAGGTCAAGAAATGAAAGTGGAGCAACGAACGCAGTCTGACAAAGTTGGCACTTCTTCCCACCCGACATGCCCAGTTGTCCAAACATGGCAGCGAGATCTTCGCCATCGTCGTCATCATTAGCGGCCTTGGGTTCAGTTGCATCCTTGTCGACGTGGTAATCCTTGGAAACGAGAGAAGGATGGTTGCAAGCTGGGTTCGGGCTCGTGATTAACTCCTTCGCATTTCTACTTGCAGTAACCACTCACCTTGGCGAAGCCTGAGGAGCAAGACCAAGACATGTGTATAGTTAACTTTGTCGGTTTCGACGAGCTTATTGACCTCGGACGACATTCTGTTCTCGAGCAGCCGGTAAAACTCTTTTTCAGAGGGATTGAAGGAACATTCGACGAGCTCGAGGTTACGCTCAGGTAGCTGAAGAAGGGGCTTGCCATTCAGGATTTGATTCTTGGTGCGTCGTAACATGACTGCTTTCAAGATGACCTACAGCACCACGGCGTTCATTGGGGACGAACCATGAATGTATTATCAACTTACTTGCAAGCGTTTCAGCGCACGAACAGGTCGTCCGGTTTTCACAGGTTTCGCGATCTGCTCGTTAAAGGTGTGCCAATCGTCAAGAGGCGGAACTCGCAGGAACTTGATCAAGGAATAAAGCTCCTCGACCGAATTTTGCCTAGTGATAACAGTCGAATGATATGAACATCGAGCAGGCAAACATACATACATTGGAGTTCCAGTGAGACACCATCTGAATTTGCCTTCTAATGCACAGCACGCGATGGAGCTCTTGGTGTTTCGATTTTTGATGTTGTGAGCTTCGTCTGTTCGCAGATGTGCTAATCAACACCTAGCACCAGATCCCCACAATATTACACACCGAGCACGATGCGGAACCATTTCACCCTGAACAACGCATCCTTGGACTTCCCGGTTCGTTTTTTGCTAGCGAGCTTTCTCGTCAGGCCATCCGAGGAATCGGAATCCGAGTCTGAGGCACCCGCCATGGCTTTAGACTTTGATTTCTTCGATTTGCCCTCATCCTTGGTTTCTGGGGCAAACGTAGCATATTCGGAGGCAACGATGGAGTAAGACGTCACGACGACATGCGCCTGTTGCAATTTGGAAGGATCGGTAGTACGACTCTGGCCATGGTGCTCTATGACACGGAGCCCGACCGCCATGCGCGTGATCTCAGAAGCCCACTGGGAGACGAGAGAAACCGGGCAAACCACACTTGAATGGAACGTCATAAATACCAGAGCCTGAATCAAATGCAAAGATACTCACAGCGTACTAGCAGCCCACCCGTCCTCCTTGTCAGATTTCTTGGCACGGCCGTCGACGATACGCGTAAGGGTCTGAATAGTCTTGCCGAGACTGCTCCGGCGTCAGAGACGTTCTCGCTCGACCAAAACGCGTGCGCTCACCCCATGTCGTCGGCCAATATCCCACCCATCTTCTTCTTTTTGCCCGACTCGCGCTCGCGCATCCAAGTCCGCCCGATGATTTGGTGTGGTAACAACTTGATCCCGTCCGCGAATCCAGGAACGATCGCTTCGCTCATATCGATTTCCGTCTCTTCGGCATCGTTGACCGTGTCTTCGACCAACGCGCGCAAGGCCTTCTCAGCGTCGGCGGCCGACATGCGCGGGTCGTAGAGGTCGCGCTCGTGAGGCGCGTCGAACGTCTCCCACGTCGGGAGATCAGCGTTGCTGGGTACGCGCGCTTTCGTGGGGAGCTCGATGGGCGCCGGCACGGTCGTGCGTTGCGGCAGCGCTGCGGGCGTGGCGCGGTCGAGCGTGGCGAGTATTTGGCTCTTGAACGCCGCTCCGGCGTCATTAGCGGGCTGAGACATAGGACTGGTTACGTCAAGAGGCGGTCCAACGCCACGCTGGTGAAAAAACGCACGCGTCGCCCTCTTCTTCGTCGGAGGAAATGATTACTGGGCGGGATTTGCTACTGTGTTTCGCGGTGGACGGAAGCGATTGAGGCTCAGAAGACCCGGAGCTGGAGGATATAGACTGGAAGAGATGAACGCGTGGCCTGAATGGGAACACGTGTACCCACGACTACGCTGGAATTCGTCGCCTGAGACGTTTTCTGGCCAGGCTTGAGGAACTCTGGATAGATGGCTGGGTCTCGAAGGAGCTGTTGGCGTCTGGAAAAGAGGTCAGTTCACCGAAGCGAAAGCCAGTTAACCTCCGCGTACTTGGCCTCCATGGATCGTGGTTAAAAGAAAGGAAAAATGAACAAGGTTCGTTCGGATTCACGCGACGCGTCTCGTCAAGTTATGAGTCACGTGACTTCATTAATACCACTATGACTCGTACGCTGACTCGGTCTTGATTCTTGGCCGTCGAAAACGACCAGAAACGTTGTCCAAATGACGTGTCTGGGCGCGTGTTCGCGGCAGGCTGAGAGGCAACGGCTAGACACGGGATGACGTACTCTGCAAGGCTTATTAGCTGTAAGTCAGCCGATCGCGCCCGAGGCTCCTGCAAACACGTTCACAAAACAGCCCTCGTAACGCGGAGGAAGCACGCGCAAGGCCACCTGATTACCTTACCAGTATGAGCAATCATTCAGTACCACGCCCATGTTGCGGCGAAGCGACGGACAGTCTGAACGCATGAATGTATGTCTTGATTTGATGCGATTATCCTAACAATCCCCCAGGAACCGGTCTGTCTGCTCGAGTCTGGTCCGATGTTCTTGGGATCTCACTTCCTTCGGAAAACACCGCTTTCACCCCATCGGACAGTTACGTACTACATTGCCTGGACTGTTGACCTCTAAGTTGCTGACTTCTCAGAGATCGTCCGAGACAGCATCCTACGTATCTGCCCGACCCCTTTCTAACTGCTTGTCGTGGGCGCTTATGATTTCTACCCATCAACCGCTTGGAGATAAGATGAGGTTCTATTCGGAGATATGGAAGTGTCCTGTTCCAGGTATCCTTTCACACTCACGCAAGGGCACGTCGGTTCATGCTGCATTTGCCGGCCGAAAAGAGCTCGCAGGGATCACTTCTCGTGGAACCGAATACTTCATGGGCAATGGAGACGCGTTTATTCCGATCGCTCGTCATGAACCCCATTTTCGGTGGACGCGATCGAGCGTCAGGGTACGTCCTAGTTCTTTTCCTATGATCGATCCCATAGACCACTTGTATTCCAGTCTCGCGGCGATCCGTGGCCTGGCGCCGGAATCCATCACATATCTCCAACTCCAGAATCAGCGATAGGACTGACCAGCAATCTCACCATAATTTAATCAAAATGTCCATCATGCCGTGAAATGCCAGACGAACGGGTGATATTCGGTCGCCACTAGTCGGGAGCGCGACCTCTTCCGGATTGATGACGTTTGATGGAGCAAAGGGACCGACTTGTCGCCATTCATGCACTACCCTCGGAATCAATTGGCTGAGAGAGAGGTGGGGAGGCATCGACGAAGTTATTGCCACCAAATCAGCATCAACGTCTGTGCGGAGACGATTCATTTTGTCCGAATTGGTAGGTCGATTTACGAAATCGGCCCCGCTCTACCCCAAAACGCTAGTCTGGCTTCTTCTGCAATGCTTTCGCGTGGACGCATCATCATCCGCGATGTCACCCACCACCAGCGTCGGACCGCTGACGAGCGTTGAGATCAGTCTTGAACTCTGGACCTCGGAACTGGGCCTGCTCGTCGTTTCTCGGTCCCAGCGTGCGAATCGTCTAAAGCAGAATGGGGTAAAAGAAGAAGGTCGGTTTCCCACCTTGACTCCAATCTTCAAGTCACATCGGATTGACGTCCGTGCCCACTACGGTTTGCCAAGGTTTCCTTTGCCTTACATCGTAGTCGCGGTGCATTGCAGACGTGCTGATATCTGATATTAATGAGAATCGAGCAGGTTGACATCGGCCCGCACTACCAGAACGGGGTGTTGAAGCTGGGGGTAAAGTCGAGCTAGAGAATTTAGAGGTGCACCTTCGGCACGCTGTGCGATACAAGGACGCATCACGTTGGCAGGACCGCGCTTCTAGTGGTTTCTTCTGCCATTTTGGGTCGTCCTGTCTTGAATGTGTGGTTGTTGCCACCCTGCGCCCTGCGTCGGCACGAGATGATAAGTAAAGTGACCCAGGATCATCGACCACGCGTTCATATGGCCAGACAGTGAGCAAGGATTTCCCAGGTGCCGCTTTCGATTCCCGCTGCCAATGCGCCTCTGACCTCGGCTAGATATGCTGTTGAGGAGATTACGTACTTCCAAACTGGGGAAGCGTCGCCTCCGGCGACTTCGACCTTGCTTGCTTGCGGGAGACATGCACACCATTTAGTACCGTATTCGAGAAACAGCATACATTTGTAAGGAGCGATGTAACATCCATCTCACTCTA
>JBBPMC010000436.1:0-22991 GCA_038090115.1 Strobilomyces echinocephalus | reverse complement strand
CATACCTTTTTGAATTTCCCGAGTTGGTTTGCGGTAAATTTGAACGCATAACTCATAACTCATAACTCATAGGTATTTTCGAGTACCATAACTCATACCTAGGGTCGTATTACTATAAAAGGAAGGTTTTAGCTTATGTAATTGCACAGGTTTTGCTTGTGTAATCACACCATTTGACTTTTGGTTAGGGCGGAGCACTTGTTTGCGTCGTGAATATTTGAATTTCCAGCCTCACGCGCTGAGGAGAGCAAAAGGATCGTTGAACGCGTGGACATATCTCGAGCTCGAGATGGTGCTGGGGTCCTTCGGACAGCAAACTCGGTGGTGGAGATGCAGGGCATGGCAGACACTGGTTATTTTTCTCATGCTAACCTACGGAAATGTCATAGGTATGGGATTGCAGTAATCGAGGACACAACTCGGACGAGGGACCCCTGGGTGACATGTTACGGCATCCCCAACAACTCATAACCCCTCATAACTCATACTTTTGGGGCTATCCCGAGTGGTATGAGTTATAAGGGGTTCGACTGTATAACCGCAGTGGTTTTGGGGCATAATTTATTGCTGGTGTCGGGAAGATACGCGGACGCAGGCAAATAAAGAATGGTGATTTGGCGTCACTCTATATATGTAACCTGGGAACCCTAGGTGCAATGTTCACTGGTTGCGTGGCCGGAATCCTGCGGATTCCCACGGCGCCGGAAGTCCAACGGCTGTAAATTTCTCGGCTTGACCAAAACGATGACTACCCAAGCACCAATGAGTCCTCGTCACAAGATTTGGTTTTTCTATGACAACCGTAGGAATTCCCCATACTTTGGCGTCCACTTAAGCAACGAGCAGGTTGAAGTCGCTGACTTCGGTGACATCTCACCCTTAGTGGCCGATGCTATCGAGCTGCGACTCCGAAAGCGGATCGAGTCACCATTGAGCTTTTGGAAGGTCGGATTCGTCTCCCGGGACTCCCTCGCAGTGACTAACGTTTTCGACATAGCTCAAGGTGCCTCACTCGTCATTCCGAGGCGGTCTGGCCCTAGAGCAGGCCGCCGAAGAGCTAGACCATAGAACGCGGATCGCACCATACGTTTTGTCTCCTGATGAACCAGTCCAGCTGGTTGTGCGGTGGTTCACACCTCTCCCAACGAGTACGGGTCGTCTCATTATTGTCCTCCGCTACGACTAATTGTACTTCCAAGAGAGAAAACGCGCTGCCGAAGAAGCCGAGGAAGACGTTGTAGGCTTCGTGAAACGGATCAAATTAGAGGCTCCATCGCTCATGGCACAGGCGAGCCATTTCAGAAAGAATCGCGAAGAGCTGGAGGCTATTCTCGTCGACCACTGTCATGCCCCTGGCGCTGAGGTTCCCAACTGGGTGAAAGATCTTCCACCGATATCACTTCAGTATCAAGGATTCGGTCACTTCCTCGATATCTTCCGCGGACGCAAGGATGTTCCTGGCCTGGACAAAATCTCGTCCTCAGTCATACGGTCAGCTGTCGACGATTTCGCACAGCAGATGTCAACAGTCTATGTAGATCAGTCCACCTGGATGAGACGCGGCTTCGGCCAATTGAACAAAATCTTGTCTGCACGCACCGACAGCCCGCCCTTGTACATAGCGGAAGGTCATGTCATCCGCGGTCCACACGGAGCAGCAATTTGCATCGTAAAATTTCAAAGCGAACCAGCCGGAAATGCCATCCCGTATGTCGAGATGATGGCTAAATTCATTCATTCGACTCGAGATTCGATGCGATATGACGAATCGGTGATGAGGGGCTGGAACATTCCATGCCTCGGACTGACCATCATTGGTATATTCTACATCTCTTTCAGCTTTGTGTATCACCAACCATCCTGGCAGGCCACTATGTAACGTTTTATGCGATGATCCATCTCAAAGAATGGCGGGTGGTCGCTCTCACCCCCGGACTGTCGTGCATCCTGGATTCGGGCGAAGGCGATGATCGGAATGCGCTCTACAACGCCTTCGTGGCAGCTTCTGTCCTCCTCGCCTGTATCCAAGAAGACGCTGCGCAACTGGTTACCACTCCCAGACCCCCGATCCGAGGAAAGCGTCATCTACCTTACGTCTCAACCCTGAGACACCCCTCTGGCTCCTCGATTGACTTTCAGCTCCTCGTTCGGTCCCCTTCTGTGTCTCCTGAGCGACAAGTTTACCTTGCCGAGGCAGCAAGCGGGTCGATCATCGTGAAGTTCACTCGACGATATTCATACGAGCTACACGCGTTTTGCGCCGATCGCGGACTTGCGCCCAAGCTCCTCGGATTTGAAAGGCTCCCTGGTGGCTTTTTCGGCGTTGCGATGGAGTACTTCCGATCAGCAGAGCGGATCATTGGCTGCGTGTCCGATCCGGCGAAAGTCTCGAGATGGGTGAAGCAGCTGCAAGAACTTGTTACAGCCTTTCACGCCAAGGGACTCGTCCATGGCGACCTGAGGAGCGCAAACATCCTGTGCGATGGAAACAAGGTGATGTTGGTCGACTTCGACTGGGCAGGGAGAGAGGGGGAGACGTGTTACCCGGATGGTCCTCTCAATAATGAGCTGACGGACGGGCGGGAGGCCACCGATCTGAAGATTACCCAGGCCGATGATCGGCGGGTCTTATGCAACACGCTGGAGCGTGTGGGGTTAGGAAGTGTGATAGCTGCTGAGTGATGCGATCGTTCGACTTAGTCTGACTGACCATCCGTTCAGTACAAACTTTACATTGACAGATTTCGTGCGTCGCCTTGTCGATCACAGTTTGCATCTCGAAGATACGAAGTAAACTGAGGCTGGGGAGCAGCCATCGTCGCACTTGCCCACATGTGTAGTTCAGTTTATCATTATATGTCTTATAAGTATTTCATCGTCTTGTACGGAAGTTACTATTGTACAGCATATGTATGTAATCGTATTCATGCCGGAAGACGTCTGGCACGTACCGTACACTATCGACCGGTAGCGTGGGAGGTCTGCGACGCCTCTATGCCATCGTCCATCAACCGTACGCCCAAAAACATCTTGCGCGAGGAGTACACTCTCATTGTGAATGTCCAAATTGGCCCGATCACCTTTTTCGTGGTGACAGAGACTCGTGCAAAGTGCTAATCACTGACTTCATAACGAGCACACGTCGAGTTACAAGAAAATAGTATACTAAGGTATACCATGCGAACGAGAGGAGTGATCGGGAGGGCGACTCTCAGCGTCGGCTCGGAGATGCGAGCTGTGATCAAGAGCCATGAGTGATACTGTAAAGCACAGAGCGCATCGAAAATTTGCGCACCCAGATTCAAAGCCTACGATCAATGCCTGGTTCCGGCGTAGCCGGCATACCGCGTAATGAGGACCAGGATAGACGCAGAGATTTGCAATGGATTCTGTGACGAATGATCACATTGCGCTCGTTCACTCTGCACACCCAAAACCTGAGAGGCTCACTCAAGCTTCGCCATCTCACGTGCCGGAGATTTGGAGTGGTAGTACTTTGCCCGACGCTGCTCAAAGCTGTCAGGAACACTGGGGACTCCAAGGCGAAAGGAAAGCATTGAACCACAAAGCTGTGAAGAACACCACAGATACCGAACAGTCGACTTTTGCGGGAATTTGTCCAGGACAAAACATCATTTCTGTGAGCGGCCGCCTCACCGGGGATGAAGAAACCTGTGATACACTGCTTAAATAAAAATAAATAGTGTTTGCAACATGAATAATGCTTAACGATAGACGGTAATGCACGTCGGGGATATATTTCTCGCTCGACGAGGGGCGATAATGACCTGCAAGAGCGTGTTATGAATAAATCTGTAAAACGCAGTCCGTGAGGTCATACCTTCACATGGCATAGGATACAAGTTGACTGTGATGAAATGTGAGGGCACAATAGGTGGCTTATGCCGCGGTTTTCATTACTGTTCCCCTGTTGCGAGCCACGCCCCACCAATATTTAACACCGGTTAACTGAAGAAGAGCACCGATCAATGCGTGGCGAAGAGAGATGACAATATGATTTACAATATGCGATTGTTAACCATCGCGTGTCGTGAGATGGTCCAGACTGTCACAGAGTGAGACCAGAAAGATGTCTTGTATGATCGTATCGGTCCCGAAGGTAGTTGTTAAGATACATTCACCAGTCACTTCTTGTGCCTAAAGCATTCTCAGCCATCCTTGGCTCTGGAGATCGTATCTGCAAGTACTACTTACACTCCATGAGGACAATAATTGGTGGGACGAAGCGCTTCGTCGTGGTAGGCCAGGGGCGCGTCGGGGGTCGTTTGCGAAATATAATATCTATGGCCCATTGACTGCTGGTAGGCTTTTAAACTAAGGATACACAGGAAGCGAGACAACTATCCGAGCAATTTCGTTGATACGAGCCGGACTTGGAATCGTAGCTGGGTTCAATGAAGTCCCAGAACACGACAGGTCTGGATACAGTCGACAATAGCCTTTTTAGGCATGGTAGAGGGTAACTGACGACATTGAAGGATGCCTGTCTGACATTTGGACAAAGACGTGGAAATTCCGAAAATCATTTATGCCGGGCAGAACGTCAAAACCGGCATCAAAGGAGACACGAAGTAGGGATGGGAGGGAAAGCCGCAGTTGTGACATAAGCGCGCCCGTATTATAGATGTAGCGCAGCGAACGAAGGTTTGGGAAGAGCAGCTCGGTAGTAGGGGGATTTGAGAGAACTCGAAGGACATCACATCATGATTCGGTGAGAGTGAGTGATCTGTAAAATGAATACTACGCCGTGGAGTAAATTGGACGGTTCATGAAGTCACTTATTCATAGCATCTCACCTTGCGCCGATGAGAGAAAGGGGAGGACTTGGCATCGCACAAGAGGAGTAACTACTAAGGTCACTCAACTCCTTCCAGAGTGCGTCCAGCGCTGGCTCTTTGAGTATACGGCATGTTCTCGCGAACGACGAAAGATCAACGGGGCATTCATCGTAGTAACCGAAAATGTTGGCGAGGATCTCTTGTATCTGGGCTGGCGTCTTTGAAAGTGGCCGAGTGTGCGTGACACCAACCTGAGTCCTGACGCGCTCGGTCACAGTCACGCCCTCATTTCATTGTTACACGATGCCTCGTGCTGGCCCGAGTCGCACTCAGCCGTCCCAGTCCCGGTCACAACGCCTGCGCGGACGACGTGTAGACTCAGAGGACGACGATGACAGCGAGAACGGCAGCCGGGTGGATGCTGACGACGACATGGACGTCGACGAGGCCGAGCACCCAAGACGCGCCCACGGCGGGGGCCCCTCCGACGACGTGAGTCTGACGCGGTCCTAGTTTTGTGCCCTCCGCTCACTGACTACAGAACACAGACAAAAAGGCGTGCGATCTGGTCCGCCTCGCCCTCTTCTCCGAGCACAAGCGCGTCCCGCTGCGCCGAGAGGAGATCAGTAAGAAAGGTATGTCCCCGTTTCGTCCCGCGCGTCTGACCCCTCCGAGACCTACCCAGTCCTCGGCTCGCACACGCGCTCGTTCAACACCGTGTTGGCCAAGGCGCAGGTCATCCTGCGCAAAACGTTCGCCATGGAACTCGTCGAACTCCAAGCCCGCAACTACCGCGACAATGATCCGGCAGAGGCCCTCAAGAACGCAACCGGCGTCAAGAAAAAGGGTTCGTCCACGTTCGAGCCGCGTTCATCCTCGTTTTGACGATTTTTCGACTCGCAGCCACTGCTGCCGGCTCCAAGACGTACATCCTCCGCTCCGTGTTGGACGCGGCCATCATCGAGCAAGCTGCCTTGTCCGACGAACGTCTCCTCGAAGAAGAGCTCGCAGAAGGGCCTGAGAGCGACGACGACGACGACGACATACCACGCCACTACGGCAGCGTTATCGCCTGGAGCACGGCCGACCAACTCGCTGCCCTCGGCGTGCTCCACGTGATCCTCGCCCTCATCCTCGTCAACGGACGGGCCATCTCGGAACGTGGGTCCCAGCACCGTCTCCCCGACGTTTCGCTGACCGCAGACGTCGCATAGTGGACCTCAGGGCCAACTTGAAACGACTGCGTATCCCGCAGAGCGGTACCGTCCCGTCCAACGCCCAGTCGACGCAACGGTCCATGCCCATCGACGGGTTCCTTCAGCAACTCGTGCGACAAGGATACCTCGACCGCGTCCGTCTCGGCGATGCCAAGTCTGCGACCGGGAAACGTCGTGGACGTATCTCTGCGACGCAGGGTAACGCGAACGCCGAGGATAATCCACAGGCGTACGAGTGGCGGTGGGGGAATCGGGCGCATAGCGAGGTGGGGGAGCAGGCCGTAGCGGGGTTCGTGGGCGAGTTCATGGTCGAGCGAACGAGTGTGGCAGACGAGGACGATGAGGAAGAGGGCGCAAGCGGAGGCGGGCATCGACGGGGCAAGCAGAAGCAAAAAGAAGGGGGGTTGGAGAAACGGCTGGAAACGATGCTCAAGGCGATCGAGAGAGCGGCCGGGGGAAACTTGTCCGACGTCAAGTGAACCTGCTACTACGCATAAAGAACCAGTCAGCCGCTTATAAGTTACGATAGCTGCATAGATATCTCTATTTGCTTGTCAAGAACCCGCGCATGATGCTCCAAGATACAATCATTCAAAAATCAGAATTGTTACTGTTCCGACAACACGCGAAGATTGCTCCAGCCTCTGTAACCAAAGGAGCAGACGAACCGCTGAGTATAAGGACGCTCATCTCTTCCGTCCCACTGGGCGACAGAAGCACATGCCCCATGGAGATCGAGTAGTATGGGATCGAGCAGTGGAACCTCATTCAATTTCGAGGTCGAGTCGACGACCATCGGGTCGGGTTTACTACCAGGGCAAGTATACCGCCTTGTTCGTCCCGTCGGACAAAGATGTGTTGTCGCAGCGCTCCTGGATGTCTGGTCACCCGGCCGGCACGAGCGACGACCACCTCGGAAAAGAAGCCTTTTCTGTCCGTTCGAACGGTGCTGGTGATCGAAACAATATCGGACGACGGGATTCAAAGAGAGTAGGTTCGCGGCATAATCAATTTGGTCCGCGTGGGACAGTTCGCAGCTCAATGCCTGCGCGAATTCACCGCTCGAGCTACATTACTGTAAGTATTGATAGGAGAGAGCCGGAAGTGTGGAAGCGGCGAGTGTCGTGATCCGTTGCTAGAGACGGTCAGACTAGATGATCATATCAGGTCCCAGAAATGGAGGGACAGGACGTCATCACAGCCACAACTTGATCCCCGCTCAGTCGGCGGTTCCGACACCCCGTGTGCCTTGCCAGGAGTCGCCGCGACTGCCAGCGACACCCTGCCGTTTTTCATTTTCAACGTGGCTGAAACCTATTCGCCACGTCTTCACGAACCCGAGGACCAAAAAAAAAAACAGGGTGGACATCCTGACGCCTTCGTTCTGTCAGGTCTCGACTCGGAGCGCCCTGTTTCACCAACGCATCCAAAGAGAACCGACGAATCGAGAACGGCGATCATGCTCTCCGCCTAAGTCGCTCTCAACGCTCACCGCCAAGCCCACTCTCCACGAACCGAAAAGGATCTGATACGTTTATCGGGGGGATACATCTATCTGTACATCGTCGTCTTCGAACTAGCGCTTCCACGCGCGAAATACGCCGGGGGGGGGACCACGAAATCGAAAGAAAGAAAGCCATAAACTGAAGAAATAAATAACAGAAAAAGAGCGCGACGAAGGGGGAGAGGGGAGGGACGCCTTCACGTCGCCTACGGCAGCGAGGGCATCTTTCGTCTGAACCAAACCCCACACAACTCCACGTCCGCCTCGGTCGTCGAGCTCGAAAAGTCGAACTGGATGTCGGACAGGGACGGACAGTGCTTGGTCCACGTCCTGGCGTAGTTCTTCTCGATCCCACACGCGACGAACTCTTTCCGGACCCAACTCCCGCGCAGCGACCCCACGCCTTCCGACGGGGGCATCGGCGGGACCTTCCGGGGCGGCGAGGGCGGACTGGGCGGGGCGAACGATAGAGCGACAGGGGCGGGAATCGGCGCTTGAATGGACCGAAAAGGCGACGTCAGCTTGAGCGTCTCCAACCCGCGAAACCGCGAGATGATCGATGTGACAATCCCATATAGCGTCTGATGTGTGGCGCGTCACCAGAAAGGGCAAGGCGACGTCAACGGTGCGCGCGCGCGCGACGGAGGGGGCGGACATACCTCGGCAGCGTCATCGTCCGTCCAGGATACCTCCACCTCGAGGGACTTCATCGCCTCGGCCTTGTCTTCCCCCGTGAGCATGGTGCCCGTGACGCCGAGGAACTTTTCGACGGTCCGCTTGTCGACCTCGGGCGCGAAGATGACATGCATGTCGCGGACGCCGCCTAACGAGCGAAGCACGGAGCCGGGGCGCAAACCGGTGTAGAGCGTCTCATGGACATCTAGAGTGAGGTGCTCTATCGGGTTGTGCATCGCGGAGCAGAGCGTGGAGACGACCTCCGTGGACGCCCGAAGCGACTTGAGTCCGGGAAGGATAGTGCTCAGTGGACCGTGATCGTCATCGAGAGATGGATCAGCGACCGAGGCCCATTCATCGACGAACGACGGGTCGGCGTCCGTACACTCGACGAAGTGGGGGAAAGAGAGCGACTCGAGAGACGTTTGGGAAGCGAGCCAATCGCGCATCGCTACCAACTGCGAGCGCGGCATCGTCCGATCGAGTACCGTCAAATGCGTCAAGGAAAAAACGAGCGAGGTCGTATGGGAGAGAATGGATGCGAATGAGGCGAGCGTGAGAGACTTGAGATTATACATGTTCCAGAGCGCGTCACGGACGTCGTCGAAAACAATAGGATCTAGGGACGATGTGTGTTGCGAAGACGGATGCGAGGGGCAGGAAAACGAGACGACCAGCGCCGCGAGTTCTTCCCTGCGTGCCAGGACGTGGTAGAGCTTCTGCAACGACGATTCCGAGAGAGTCTGTACGTCGAGCGAGTGGTACAAGGCATATCTGGCAGCCGAACAGAAGCCGCGGGACACGACCGCAACCATAACGAGGTCATCCCGTGCAAGGAATTCGAGGACGACTCGAAAGATGGAGTCGGGGAGGGCAAGGGACTTGATGTGGCGCGTGCGAGGAGGCTCGCGAGACGGATACGTCAAGCCGTCGCGCAGCCGAAAGGCGCCGCCACAATATAAATTCGGCAAACTCACAGACCCTGTCGGGGCCGCGTTTGATTCCTCTTCGCCGACCTTCTCGAAGCTCTCGCTGTCGCAGACCGAGTCGTTGGACTCGAAGAAGCTGGCGCGCCTACCCAGGCCGCTAGGCCGTCGAATTTCGAGGGAGGATTGTGGCGTGGAAGAATCGTTGGATACTCTGGGGAGGGAAGGCCAGGGATGCGAGCACTTGTATTCGATCCCTGCGGGACTCGCACTTGGCTGCGAGAATCTCTTCGAGGTTCGTCGACCAAAGAGCGTGGAAACGCGCCTGAGGATGCTGGATTCAGATCGTGCCCGACTGCGTGGGGCTTGAGGGAGATTAGATTGCTTCTGCAGGAAACTCTTGTCTCTGCTAAGAGGTGGGCTAGGGGTCAAGGGATCGACTGAACGACGGGAAAGGAATGGCATTGCAAGGTCTGCGATGTGTGCGATGCGTTCTTGGGGTGGTGGATGTTACATAGAAAAACGGGAGGGTCCTAGCGCGAACGCAAACTTACTCAATTATTTAAACCTCTGCGGCCAGTGGTGCCCTCATCGCCAATATCACGTACGCGGGCGGGGTGAGGTCAGGGATCAATCGAAGAAAGCGGCGACTGGGAATGTTCCCACTGGCACTGGCATTCCTGGCCAGGGATGCTTCCAGGGTCATTTTTCCCGGTTTGAATCGCGCACCCGTCCCAACCCGACGAGCGCACTTGCCCTAACATGAGTCTAGACTCTGATAAGTTTCCAAGTATGAGATCCGTGAGTGAAAGACATTGGACAGTTGAGACGTGGCAAATTTTCTGCTATCAAAAAAAAAACTAGGGCGGAGGTTAACGTTGGCATGCAGATTCGTCATTTACGCCCTATAATAGTGTTATGTAAACCATGAAAATTCTAGTCCAGCGTCACGTAGAGATGCCTCCTGCCGAGTACGGCCTTCGCTCCTGGAACCAGGACGATCGTCTGCGTGTCGTCGATGATCATCGCTGGCCCAGTCACCTCGTCTCCCACCCTCAATGTGTCCAACAGAAACACGGGCGTGTCAGGTACCCGCCCGACCTTGTCAAAATAGACGCTAGACCTGGACGCCGCTTGCCGACGGCTCACTGCATTTCTCGGAAGCCGCTCAATCTCGGAATACACAGACTCCCCTAGCGTATCGAACGTCTTTCCAATGCCGCGTACCTGCACGACGAACACATGGTCACCATCATTCAGCAGGGCGCCGGGACCTGGAAGCAAAAAAATATCCACCTTGACGTCATCGACGATGATCGTCTTGGTTTCCAACAGGAATCCGAATTCCGACTTGTAGACCCTCCTGAAGGCGGCCTCGAAGTCCTCGTTACCGTCCCCGTCGCTCGCATTGGGCAGGACCATCAGCGAGGTGTCGGTCCCTTCGAAACGCATGTTGAGCATTCGCTCCACCATCACTCGATCGCCTTCAAAGCCCTGACGAGCCAGTTCTTCGCGGACATCGCTAGTAAGTCTGTCCAGCCGAGTAACGAGGGAAGCGCGCGTGGAGTCCGAATAAAATGCAGAGGACGGCTCCTGGAGCTCGAACGCGCTGGTGCCTTGCGCATCAGTCAGCATGTACGAATGCGCATCTCGCCCTTACCGATCGGCTAATGCGAGGCCGTAAGCTGACAAAATGGAACTGTAACGATGAATCAGGATCGTCTTGATTCCCAAAAGGCTGGCGATCTCGCAAGCATGCTGGCCTCCTGCACCCCCAAAGCTCGCTAATCTGTAAAGGATGAGTGGACCCGTCCATAAACTCGGAATAGCACCTACACGTGCTTCCCGGTGGAATACCCTCTGGCCTCCGTGAGGGCGCGAATTGGACGACACATCGTCTCGTTCGCAACTTTGATAAATCTATTTCGTTCCTCAGACATAAGATGTTCAACGAAATCAAATTCCCGCTCACCCATAGACGATCTCGTCCAACTCGAACGGTCGCTCCTGCGTCTCGTTGATGTTTCTGGCCAAGTCCTCGAAAGCCGTTTGGGATGCGACGACGTCTAGAGGCTCGTTCTCTGACTTTCCAAATATCTTTGGAAAGTAGTCCGGAATCAAACGTCCGAGGAGAAGGTTAGCGTCTGTCACCGCCAACGGACCTCCTTTTCTGCGCAACGCCATCACCCGTAGGGTTCTCTTTGTTGGCTCACATATGCTCACCTATAACACGCCGGACCTGGCTCAGCTCCAGCGCTCTCGGGTCCTGCCAGGAAGAGTCCATTACGAAATGTCAGGCAAGAGCCTCCTCCAGCGGCAACGGTGTTGATGTCGAGCTGGGGCGACTGGATAGTCACCCCTGCCGTGGTGGTTTCGTACACGACTTCGTACCGACCGTCGAAGCGGGACACGTCGGTCGAGGTTCCGCCGACGTCTATCCTGTAGAGCTTGGTCATGGGGTGCCGGCATGCAGAGGAACGAAACGCACCCGATGATTGGGTACTTTCTTTTCTCGTCCCAACTCGTCAGTGCATACCCCACCACGCCGCCGGCAGGTCCACTTAGAATGCTCTTGAGCCCTGAAAAGTTGTTCAGGTCCAAGAGACCGCCATCGCTTCCCATGAACTCGACGCGGGGACTCTTGATTCGACCGTCCTTCAGTTGGGCGTCGAACCCATTGAAGAAACCGTCGAGATATTCGCGCAGGATAGGCGTCAGATAGGCGTCTGCGGTCGACGAGATCCCTCGCGGAACGACCTTGATCATCGGAAGGAGCTGTGACGATTCGGAGACTTGGGTGAACCCGATCTCGCGCGCCAGTGTTCCAATCTGCTTCTCGTGATCGGGAAAGGTATACGAGTGAACGAAGACGATGGCGAGCGAGCGGTAGCCGGCTGCGTACAAGCGCTCCAGGTCCCGTCGCACGACCTCTAGATCTGCTCGCGAGAAAGAGGAGTGAGCCTCGCGTGCGCATAGAGATCTTCCGCCGAGCCGCGCGCAGACGGACCTGGTCGTTTCAAGATCCGGACGGCTTCACCGGATATCCCTCTCACGATCTCCCCGGGGCCCTCCGCGTCCCCGACTCCATCCCACCCCGGTCCCCTATACCCGCGGCACACCGACCCGTCTTCGTTCCATTGCACAGCGTGCGCCTCGGCATTTGGGTCTGAGGTGTACCCAACGAGAGTGACGCGCTCGTCGACCTCGACGACCTCGGAATAGAGTGGCGTCGGGCGTCGGATGTTGAGATCGAAGATGCGAGGGCGGGATTGGTTACCGATCAAGAGGAGGTCTCTGAACCCTCGAGTGATGAGCAACGCGTGTCGGTGACCTTTGCGTTCCAAGAGGGCGTTGGTCGCGACGGTCGTGGACAGTCGGATGTAGTCTGGGTGTGCGTGAGCGGCGAGACTGGGTAGCTCTGGGTAGACTCACGCACCGATCTTGCTCGTGCCAAGCACGGTCCCACGCCTGATCTGCTCGCCCGTCACGATCTCGAGCACTCTTCGGATCCCTTCTGTCGGCGCATCGTCGTAGTTGTTCGGATCTTGGGACACTATGGATGACGCCGACCGTCGTGCGTCAGTCCCCGCGCGAGGATTGGAGAAACGCGCTCACGGAGCTTCACGACGAGCTCTGTGCGCTCGCCAGGACGTTCTGGGTCAGGATAAGATCTACGTCGGTGTGAATAGATGGCGTGGATGATCCGAGTCAAGTACGGGCTTACGCATGAACGTCGCAAAAAGTACCTCCACGGTCTGCACAGATCCTGATCGAGCGATCTGGAACAACCATGATGGTAGGAAACGAAGATATCTTATCGACGGCGCTTGTGGCGTCTTGGCTTTCCCATCGTCCGGTTGTTCAGAAAAGGAAAACCTGCTCTGATCCTTCCTCCGAGTCCGTCTCTATTTTGACGCCATTTTCCGACGCCATACCTCTCAATGTCCCCACTCCCCTCGACCTCATCGTTCCCTCCCCTCTGAGCTCAACTACTACCTTCCTGATCTCCCCCAACTCCTCCGCAATTGTCCTCGCGTAGGTGACAAGTTCCTCCATCAGCTCTTGGACAGACCGCTCCGCTTCTTCCTCCTCAGCCACCTCCAGCACCCTGGGGCTGCCAGGGCGACTGTACCCCAACGTTAGTTGAGCCCACTTGCGCGGACGCTCCTCCGGCTCTCCGTTGTCCTCGTCCCGCTTGCATGATATGTGCATCGCCACACACCTCTTGCACGACGTCCCCTTTGTGCCCTCCTCCGGCGGCTCGCACTCTTCACCCCTCCTCCTGCACCGCTGGCAGGCATCCCAGATGCGTGCCTTGCCATTCACTGTCTTGCGCTTTTTCTTGGGCGGTGGCCCGGGCGGCTCTTCTTCCTCCGACGAGGCTACAATGGCCTTCCGCAAAGTCATCAGCATGCCTCGTGATCGGGCCTGTGACTCACCTTTCGCTTCTCTTTTTCCTTGGCCTTTGCTGTCTTCTCCAACTGCTCACGCTCCCTCCGAACGCGCTCCGCTACTCTCGCCCGCTCCTCCGCCTCCCTGCGTTCACGCTCCTCGCGTTCCCTCTCCTCGCGCTCCTTCCTTGCGCGCTCTGCAGCACGACGAGCCCGCTCCTGTTCGCACTTCGCGGCTTCGAGCAGGGCTGTCAGGCGCGCGACTTCGCCGTCCATGCCGAGATCATGTTCTTCGGGCATGAGTGATGCGATGAACAAACGCGGAGGCAAGATGTTCAGTCCTTTATGTAAGTCCAATTCAAAGCCCGAAGAGTCTAGCCCTACAGATACGTATAGTCGGACTGCCCTCCGTCGCTTCTGGTAGCCGGTTGAATTGGTCTAGACTTCCTCAGACCGGAATCTGTCCGCAGTGCCGCACTCCTGTGCTCGAACTCAAGCATCTCGCCATCTCATCGGCTACTGCGTTCTCTTGCGCTCTGTCCACCCCACTACCTCGCCGACTTCGGGCTATCATCCGCTCAGGCAAGAAGAGTTCGTGCCGGAAGTGGAAAGTCAACAGAACACGCAGGGAGACCGGGACGTTGAGATTCAGGTGATAGATAGAAAAGTTGGCGAGGAAGATGCTGAAGGCGAGCTTGAGGAGGTACAGATCGGCCCCGAGGAAGTAACCCCGTGGTCAACGCAACGCAAGGAGCGAGCGCGTAGCGGCCGCTGGAAGGGGAGGTTAATCCGTTCTCGTCTCACCATCGTCCGCAACTCGGAACGGATAACCTACAAGCCCTAGAACATCGCTTCGCAGGGTGACTTAAAGGCGAGGTATTCATTCCCCACAATCTGGCTGGTTCCCCAACGGTGGAGTTTTTCGGTTATGAAATGAGGTCTATCTACATTAATGTCGTTATACTTGAACCACATGGTCAACATGGATATGGTCGATGGGGTCAATCTGTGTTACCTCTTGTTGCAGCTCAGCATCTCCGTGACTTCCTTTCTGAGCGCGCTGATCTCGCTGTCAGCCCTCTCGAGCATTCCTTCGAGCCTTTGGATCTCGTCTTGACTTGCCTCGACAGTCGCTTTGAGCTTCTCGATCGTGTCTTCTCTTCGATCGTAGCTTCGAGCTTTCAGATCCACTCTGAGTTCCTTGACCGCAGCGCGATGCTCGGCTGCCTCGGCGTTTTGCGCGTTTACCCTGACAAACGAATGTTGGATACGCATCGACGGAACATACCTCTTCTCTGATGCGGATCTGTGTCATGTCGATGGCTAAAAACTTATGAATTTCAGAGCGCGCGGAGACGCTGAATTGTTAGGAGTACACACTCGGGTGGAAGATCCTCGTTCGGTGGACGGGCGGAATATGACTTGCAGAGCGCGCAGAAATGCTGAATCGATAGAGCATACGCTTGGGTGGACGGACGACCTTCGTTCTGTCGACTGAAGGATGACCCTCCACCCAGCGGAGCATGCAAAGAGGAATCCCACTCTCTCTGACTCTCGAAGTCGAATCGAATGGGAAGTACAGCCGACAACTGTACATTCTTTGCGTCGGTGAGCATGTTGGTGGTATGGGAGAGGGAAGGCAGTTGGGGAGGCGTGACTACGTCCAGTATATATATCGAATTTCGGGCGCTGGCGTCATGTTCCGAATCTGGGATAAGCACTCCCTTGGCTAGACTAACTGCGCGGACATCCCACTGAGAAGAATTCTATCTAAAACCGTCTGGTATCATAGAAGGAGCAGCACTGTCAGCGAACTTCCTCGCATAACGAGTAGGGTCACTAAACAAGATGACCCATCGTCGCGTACTTTCATTGCATGAAAGCCCCCCAAAACGTCGATTACGTCGGCGGATACTTTGAGCGGGCAACCGTGCATGATCCCGAAGGTCCGCCACTCGTCCGAAAAAAAAAGTTAGGCAACATATATGCGCCGCGAGAGCTCGAGCGCTCACATTGCAAAAGGCCCCGTTTGAGGAACGGATCAGAGAATCAAAATCCTCGTCGAGTCTAGTATGCACCAGAAGTCGACATACTCCGATTCATTTGTCCCAGGCTTCCAATAAGCATCTGACGCTAACCCTCGAGGAACTCAACGACGGAGCCGCGTACAGAAACTATGCCAGTGTAAAGGTCGGCAAACACGGGACTAAGCGACGACATTCCATTTTCAATGTCGTCCAGTTCAAGTCCGAGACATGGACTTACCCAATCAACGTTGCAACATTAATGATTCTTTAGCTTGAACCATGTTGATGCATAACATAGATCCTAAAACGCAAGATGCAGCAAATCTACCGATATTGGACGAAATGCTATTAACACGGCTTGCTCGCGCTCACTCACTTTCAAGTCCGTTGGTCGATTCTCCCTCCATATAATCCGCGGTTCCCCGCAGTGCCGCTGAAATGATCAACAGTATTATCTCATCGAACGCATGCCCTCAACATACATACACAATTGTTCCTGGAAAAATCGTCTGTCTCGGCGAAACTTGCACTTGTCCCAGTGGACCCAACGTTGCGAACGGCGACGAAATTGGGGTCATCACTGGAAGGGAGCGCTGGTTGAGCAACCAAGGAAGGGGGCGGAAGGGAGACGTACACACTGAAGTAGTAAAAGAGGTGGCATGCGGGAGGAACGATGAAGAGACCCTGAAGTCGGAGGGAGTCAGCGCATGCATCGCGCGACACCTGTTCTCCACAGACGACTGGCCGGTAGCGAACGCCCCCGAACGCGAGCTGCTTTGTTATAATCCCCAACACCAACGAGTTACACTATGTAGGCCAGCTCGAGTGCCGTCCCCATAGCTTTGATAGACACACACAGCTTCTTCGAGTTGAGAGACTGTCATGTCTGGGAAAAGCCGAGAGATATCTCGTTCGCAGTTGAAACCCTGAGAACCCGTGATGAGTTCCGTCTGGTTACATACGGCGAGTAGGACTCGATTCCGGATAGCTTGGGAACGATCCTGGCGCTTGGTAAGAATAAATGTTGGACGCTCCGAGAGAATAAACGTGCCATCGACCACCGGAGTGAATGTACCAACGCTGCCAATCGGCCCGTGTTGCCCAGCCTTACTTGGGACTAACTTTTGGGGCACCAGTTGATGGGGTGCGCGCGGAGTTTGGATTTTGGGGACATAGATAAAGGCGTCCCCACAGCAAGATCGGCTTCACCAATGACCATCATCGTCGACAAAAGTCCCCAAGACTCTGAGGCTGACTTCGGGCCCACTGGCCCCGAGGCTTACTGCTCGCAGAAGGACGCCAGAACCACCCGATCGCAGATAGACAAGCGTCGACGTTGTCCGCTTCGTTACCCTCTGGTCGACTCCCCACGCCGATCAGACACATTCCACACGACGGTAGCCGGGCTGGTTCCACTTCTCCCTAGCCTCAAATCCTACCTATCCCCTCGTATTTTCAAATCAGAGTATAGATTACTCCCGAGCATGTCAAGGTCGTGGCCGTTGATTACAAAGGTCGCGCCGCTCTTTGTCTGGTCGCAGGGTCCCAAGTTCCTCAGATACGTCTCATCCCACCGCGCAACCTTCCACGTCCACAATCCCGGAAAACGGCGAGAAGTCCGTCCTCACGCCCCGGCAGGCCGTATTGCTGGACAGTGCAGGGTCTAACGAGCTCTTCGGAAGAGTGGTAGTCCTCGTCGCCATGTCCTCCTTGACATAAAATCGGTTTGGCGCAACGATGGTGGCCGGCGATGGCAGGGATGACGTCAAGCACAGTAGACGATGGTTGTAAGGGCAACGTGATCGATCTAGGTACGTTTTGGTCCACCCTCCCGGCTAGTCTAACTTGTACTTATATCCGAGTCCAGGCACCAAGATTTCGCCTAAGGAGTTCAATCGACTTATACATCCAAACCGCGACTACCCCAAGGGTCTCAAATGTCCGCATGACCGGTTATTTTTTTTTGTGAAGGATGAAGAGCTGCGCCACTCGACAATGCTCGACCAGCGGTGTCACTTCGCGCTCAAGAATGGTTTCGACTCTGGCGTTGGCCCTCGTCGAGGGGCATACAATCTATCGTGAGGCAGGAGTGCTCGTGAAGTGACATCCATGGAGCTAGCAATCCACCCGCACGATCACAAGTATGCCGACTTCTCCTGCACAGGCGATTCCAGATCTGTTATCGCCGACTCCAAGGGACGTATGGTCGGTCTCATCACCTCTGGATCTGGCTGGACAGACACCACCTACGCGACACCCTTTCGCTGGCTCTTGGAGGGTATCACCATGCGATTTCCCATTGCTCATCTTTAGACCACGGCCTAGGCGTCGCAAGTCGATTGATTGATTCCAGCATCACGTGAAACAGCATGATACCTGAGTAACTTGCTCGGGTATGGTGCTGTTTCACGAATTTACACTACTCTAATGGTTACTTACTGAGTTAGAGTAGTGTAAATTATCTGGGTATAGCTGGTATAATTCTCCGCGCTGTTCGTTCACCGATGTTCTGTTCGTGTTCTTAACCTATTTGAGCGACCCTGCAATGGATCATCATCCACGTCCGATCAGCTCTGATATGTATATAATCTTCACCTCAGCGACTGGTACTCGGCTCCGCTCTGACACGTCCTCCTCATCGGGGTCGAATCCCACTTCAAATTACGTGTTATGTAACGTCGACCAATCTTTCTGACCACATCACGCGATTCCCCCGTGATCAGGAGGCAGGATCCCCGCGTCTTGCCCTATCCAGAACCCAGTCCTTTTGGCCCGAGCACCTTGACTCTGACCCGCTTTTCCACATGGGAGAAAGTTCCAGTTACTCATTGACTTGGACACCAACGAGCCAAGCTTCAGTTCGTGATACTTATAGTCATGATACATAGCGATTCACTACATCTTCGTCACTTCGCGTTCAGCGATCAAATGTCTCCCACCTCCCATGCTTCCAAGAGGCAGTGCATCTGCGTCTGCAGCGCCCCGAGCGTCATGTTGACGTCTGTGTAGAGACCGGGACGATTGAGCCCTGCCAAAGCGTCGTACACCCAGTTCTGGCAGTTCCAGGTCCACCGCGCGTGCACGACCGGCACGAGCGCGATCCGGTTTAAGAGCTCCTCCATCAGCTCTGGCGACACGTACCCGACGACGTGGCTCCCCCGCCAGTCGGTGTGCTTCTCCAAATCGACCGGGACGTCGAACCGATCTTGGGTCGCGTACGTGAGCGAGTCGCCCACGATCTCGTGGCAGTTGCCACGCTTGGCGGACGTGCGGACGACGATGGTCCAGTGGAGGGGGAGGGGACGGCCTCTGTCGTGTTCACCGCGCCAGAACTGGACCACTTCGATGGGGAAGTGACCCGTGGGGACGCGCACGGGCTGGAGTACCGTCGGGAAAGGATATGCTACGGCAGTTGAGCGATCAGACGGTTCGACAGCGTGCGCGGGAGACTTACAGTTGTTAGACATCGTCGCCGAATAGATTGTAGGGATGATTCAACGTTGGATCGAAGACGCTAGACTGGCGTCGTAGGACGTCGTTCACCGTTTTATACTTCGATTCTCTTTGTTTGTGGATGGGCTTGTGGAGTGCTTTCCTTTGCCCCACAGGGGCACGGTTCCTTTGTCATCCCCAGTGTGGTCGTCATCTGAGCGCTTTGACGTCCACGTGGTTGCCCACTATCGAGTGATGCCATTCAGCCTCTGATGGTCCAATTGTTTGGAGTCAGTGGACCATCGCACAAAGCAACCAGGTACGATTCTGGTTCCTGCCTGTCCCGGCGTTGGACAGACACATACATGAGCCCACTAGTCCTTTCCATTATGCGTGCAGTGGCCATCGGCATCGGACCTATAAAATATCGCGGGTGGAACACCAACCCGGAGTAGACGTCATAGGATTTCATCTATGATCGAGATGAGCATCTCGGTTGCAGTTGTGAAGTTTGAGTCACTTCACCGCCACGACCGAGTACGGAACCACACGTCGATCGATTCACCGAGAGGACTCTGGCTTGGGGGCACTGTCGTGATCTTAGCAGCTCGCCAGGGGTAGTAAGCACTGCCTCGTCCCCACGACGCAATACGCGTGGATGTGCGATCCGAGAATCGCCGACCGGGGGTGAAGTCAGTGCGAGGCTTCACGCCGGAAGCCAAGGTAAGCGGGGGGGACTGTCGTGCACCGAGGCGCATGGTTCTCCATTGCCGCAGCTTCAAGACGTTTTCGACGTGTTCCTAGGTGGTGGGGTATGCGACGCGCGTCGTCGACGATCCAGGTACAGCCTTTCGGTGTAGATGTGAGGTTTACGCCCAGCAGCTACTACCTACCTCAAATTACATGGTCACAACGTTGCGATTGAACCGAACAAACTTCTTGTAGACCGTCCTCTGCCCAATCATCTTCTATCCACCTTTTTTGCCATACATGTGATAGAGTAAACAAGTTGGCCCGTGTTCACTCACGCATACTATATCTTTGTACATAGTAACCCAAAGGATGACCTATCCCTGAGCGTCAAGTGCGCGCTCAAGAGTTTCTTTCCTGACGTGTGGACGAAGAGTAAGCCGACAGGGGAACGGATTAGGGTGGCTGCACATATTTAGAAAGGTGGGACCTGAAGGAAAAGCATAAAGTATCTGGACGTACCGCGCGATCCCACCCACGAACGTCGGCGTGAACGTGACATCATTGCCGTCTGCATCTTTTGCGAGATGGAATTCGAGTGTGGCCAACATCGTCACGATGGCGCTCCACAGGGACGCGTCAGCGGTGTATCTGCCTAGTCGACACAGAGCCTCGAGTGTAAGCCGGTACGGCACTCGGATACACGGATACAGCCACCCACCTGGACAAATTCGCCTCCCAAACCCGAAGGCAAACTGGACTGAATTTTCTCGTTTCAGCATCCCATCCGCATCTAAAAATCTCTCTGGCATGAATTTCTCTGCGTCAGGATACCGAGATTTGTCACGCGACATCGCCCTAAAGATCTGTGAATGACTCTGCGACGCTAGCGGGTACAGGATTGGCACACCAAGCGTTTGCGATGACGGTAGCCCCTTGGCGGAGGCTTCGTCATTTTTCAAGTAGACAATACACACCTACGACTTACCTTTCGGTATATAATAACCCCCGTAAATATCGCTTTGCGTGGTGGCGTGCGGAATACCTGGAGGATGTTTGCCAATACCGGAATTCAAAGTCGCTATTTACCACGCACCTAGCGGTATGATGGGCCTCCACCTGAGCGTTTCTAAGACAATCGCGTCGACATATGGCAAGGACGGTCTGTCGTCAAACTCGGGGAGTCTGTTAGTCCCTATGACAGCGTCGATTTCCTCCTGGGCCCGTCTCCACAAACGAGGATTCTGAACCATCGCGAGCGTGAAAATCATAAACGACGACCTTGTCTATACGTTCCGTGAGACATGCCTCTTCGCTCAAACTTTTAGCCAGAGGACCGACCGTCTCAGCCGATGCTGCCCCAAAAATGATGAGATCTATTCAACACCTCTCTGTTCGAGACAGCGCTTACCGAAAAAAGCGGTTGCCGCGGCATACTTGAGTGCCGTCTCGTAGTCAGAACGCTCCTTGCCGCTTAATTTTGCCATGCGAGTGATGTGATCCCACACCATTGCAACACTCGCCCCACTGCCAGATCCCCCCTGCTGTATCACCAGGTCAGTTCCTCTCTTTGTCAAACAGTACACAGTAACTTACCATGCGCCTTTGGACGTATTGGTATGGCGTATCGACGGCCTTGTTCCTCCATTCGTATGCCTCGTTCGCCTTACGTTTGATCCGCGAGAATGGGAAGCTGTCTGGTACGTGGAGTACTTTACCGATAATAATTTAAGTTGGGGCTTTATCAAAATATCCCGAGGCATACTGACAGAATGGGAAGGCCTTTAAGAGGATCGCGTACTCAGATGTCAACGCCGGGACTGATAATTCGAGAAATGTTTCCACGGCTGACACCACGGGATCGTTCCGAGGGCTCGGCTCATAGTCATACACTGCAGACATCACCACTGCGGCGGACAACCTGTGACAAGTCACATCATCAAGCGATGCGCGAACTCGAGGATAGATGAATACTCTCACGTCGAAAAATGAGATGGGTACTCTTCTGGTTGAACAATAACATTTAGGACCGCTTGTCTGGCTCTGCGAAGCTGCATGGGGCGAAAGCTGAGTGCAGCGTCGGCACGGAAGGTCTCGTGAAATATTCGCCGGCATAGCCTCCAATGTTCACCGTAACCCGAAAAAGCAAAATTGCAATCTTGTCCAAAGCTACAGATACACGGTCAAAAGCGGCAATCCCCTCAGGCTTGAAAGCATTGCTTACGGACTAACTGTCGCAATGAATGGACGATCGGAATATATCTGTGATCGTTTCTCGAGCAGATCGATTGCAATAGATAATGAGTTGATGACGATGACGTCTGAATCCAACAGTCGAACATGCATTATATCGCCTGGGCATCTCTGAGTTACACATTCATATCCTTATTCAGCACTGTACTCACCATACTTTGCCCTCCATTCCGTATACGTCAACCAAGGCTCGCGATTGTTCACGGAGAGGACGCTTCCAATGATCGGGAGTGAGGTAGGACCAGGGGGAAGAGGATATCCCTTGCTGTCGATGCGATTGAGAATCATCCGACGAACGATGGCAACCGTGGCAACCGTGAGCGGCAACAGGACCGCAAGTTGAGCAGCCGAAGTGGACCAGCCCATGACTGCTGTGAGCGTTTGATCTTGGGACACAAGGTGCTTTTACGCCTGACACGCTCGAGGTAAAAGACGACTCAGGGTGGGAACCAATCACTGGCTTGGTATTCACGGATAAACTGCTACCGGCTTCTTTCGCTGTTTCTAAGGTGAACCCAGCTGGCCATTGACGTGTCGCAAGCCAGTATTCCGATCATCGCATTGGCCATCATAGGACAGGTGGCGTGCCACCCCAAGGCAGTCGACGTCTCGCGTCCTATCCCGCGACAGGTTCGCGATCAATCGACAGTTTGTGGCCTGGTTGTTTGAGTCGGCCGAGCGGGACCGCGGCTCGACGAAGGTAAAAACTGCGAAGACCCGACAGGAGAAGCCAAGACGTATGTGGCAGAGCTCGCGATGGGTAAAACCACAGTTCCTAGGTGAGAACCGCAGTGGGCGGGAAGCCGGTCTATCAGCGTCTGGTAGATGCGGCATGCGTGATCGGCACCAAAGAAGCTGAGATTGAAGTTTGTCCTTTCTGCAATGGGCCGAGACAAAGCTGATCGCACTGAGGGCACCTGGGAATTCGAAAATGCGGGTCCGTCCGTCCGTCCGTCCGTCTGCCTCTGTCCGCCGGGGGTGCGGCGCGGCTTAAGTAAGCACAGCGCGGGCGTTCGTAGCTACGGTAGAGACGTAGAGATAGCACACGTATAACTCGCCCTAACATGGCAATCGAAG
>JBBPMC010000435.1:0-23026 GCA_038090115.1 Strobilomyces echinocephalus | reverse complement strand
ATCTGGGTGGCGTATCAGCACGATGCAGCACTTAGCCGCTTTAAATGCCACCTTGGTTCCAACTGCGCTTTCTTCGCAGGCTCTAAAGTGGTGGGCGCGTTGTAGTGTTGACTCGTTCAGTATGTAGACGGTCTCGACTAGGCTAGACGGTAGGCTGTCACGAAGTATGGCGGCTTTCAGCTCCACACAGCGCCGGCGCGAAATCGAGTCGACGAGGGTTGTCACCATACATTGGTAGCCGTCGCGTGCCAGAACCTAATAGCGCATGAGGGGCGAGTTGGAAATGAGGAACATGTGCATACCTTCTTTCTGGAAGTCTCGTAGTCGTCTGTGGAGACTTGCAACGAGTCTGCGATCATATCCTCCAGTCTGTCAAAGGACGGACTTGAAGGTAACCCCGGGAAGGGCGGCGGGTCGTCATCATCGTTAAACACGCGAACTTGAAATACATCATGAACACAAATAAGAAGAAAAATCAGCCCGACGCACACAAACCAATGAATTGATCGCGGAGAATCAGCCCGACTTTGAACACGGCGTCGAGTCGATCGTCGGATGCGTCGTGAGATAGAGAAGTTATCCAATGACATAGCACTGAGCATGGCGTGTCCCCGTATATGTCTCTCTGAGTGTGGAACTCGAGCAGGACATAACCGACGACCCTGGCGGCAACGATGTGCTCCTGCTTGTCTTCCCGCACAGCGTGCTCCTCTGCCTTCGATACCCAGTGATAGATGTTGTACCGATCACTAAAACCGCTCAACCGGAAATTCTGGACCTGCTTAGAATTGAGCGCGGGGAGAGGGGATTTGACGACGGTCATGGAAGCGTTGAGGGCCCCTTTCTTATGTAAGACGAAACGCCACTAGTGGCGGCGCTCGAAATTTGAAGACCTCCAGTGAAAAGTAGACTCGTACATCGAAGGCCATCGACGCCGATGTGAATTGCCGACCGCAACGAACAAACTGCACCTTAACAGGAACCATGTTTATTGATGGCATCGAAAATGTCGGAGAATCCCAAAAGCTCGAGGATGGTGAGGCACTGGCAACATGACAAGTCTTGGTACTAACAGGTGAGGAGAGTAGAAGGCTAAATCACTTCAAACAGCACCTTGCGTCCGACTGTGCTTGCTTCATTGGCTCCAGGGTTGATGCCTGATTCGTCCAGTATGTGAGCGGCATGGAGTTGGGACATCCCCAGGTTGTCACCAAGAACAGCAGTTCAGTCTTCACTCAGCTTCACGTCAATGACACTCATCACTGCACATTGATGATTGTGGTGTGTGAGAACCTGATGGCATAAAGAGCGAGCTGGAAGCATGGAAGAGTGGAAGATATCCATACCTTTCTAGAAGTCACATAATTTTTCCCAGAGACCTTCAGGGAGTTCATCACTGCAACAAGGTCGGGCGAATGTTCAAACTTGAAGTGGTCACTAACACGAACAAGAAGTTGTTCAACGCACAGAGACCAACAGACTGCTTCAAGTTGCGCAGCATGGCGCCGATGGACGAGTTTAGGTTGAAGGACTTTACCTCTGATGTTGGATGCCTTCCCAGCAGAGTTTTAAAAGACCTTTGTCCATAACCCGCTTCAAGTTGTAAGAATTCCAAAGTAAATAGGATTTGTACTTATCGCATGCTCGATCGAGCTCGACTCTTAGGGAACTCTCCAGACCAGTGGGCATGCTGGCTTGTACCAGAGAGGTCTGGCAAACACGGAAACACGTTGTTCGGGACCCCACGGGGTCCTGGTGGAATGGGGTTGATTCCGACGGCGGGGAGCACGTTGTGTCCGGCGGACCAGTCGTGTAGATTCTTAGGGGAAGGGCGGAGCACGAGCGGAGCCCCAGAGCGAGCGGCGGCGGAGTCCTTGTTTTCGCGCACCCATTCACCACTCCCTGCCTCCATTGACTGGCATTCCGGCTCCTCGCAGTGCTCCTGCGAGGTTTCCCACCCGCCCTCGCAGCTCACGTCCTACCCGGCCAGTCAGGCGCCGTCCCGGGCCGGAGAGCGCTTCGCGCTCTTGCCCGCCCTCTCTCATCCATCCACTCCATCCTTCCCCCCTCTCCGCTCCTGAGCAGCGAGCTGACAGAGCTTCGTCCAAAGAGTGATATATCACCAACGATGCAACGAAACGCCACGATTCCTTCACTTCTGGCATCAGGAAGACTCTCCGCAGGGCACCGCGCAGAGAGGTGCGTGATTTACCGCACCGTTTTTGTATTCTCAAAATGCCCTTCCTCTAGTCTGAGATTCAATTTCGCGGTCGAGCGAACGCGTCCCAGTCGAGTCCCAGCTTATAGAAGGGTCATATGGAGCGCTATGGAGAGCTAGTGAGGTCGATAACAGCTGGGGTACAAGAAGAACTCGTTCCACCGGATCATCCCCGAGGTTGGTCCCTTTTCCTGCGCCCCCTACCCCCTCGAGACGACGCACTGACGGCGCACCCGTCCGCAGTTCATGATCCAAGGTGGTGACTTCACGCGACATAACGGGATCCATGGCCAACGCTGGTCCCAACACCAATGGGTCGCAAGTGAGTTGGGCCCCTCGGCGCTTACTGGAGCGTGCTGACTACTCCATCTAGTTCTTCATCACGACGGCTGTCATGTCTTGGCTCGACGGTAAACACGTCGTGTTCGGCGAAGTCGTCGAGTCAGAGTGTTGATCGATGACTGTGGTGTCGTCGAGTGAAGGCTGGGCGACGACGTAGAAAAGTCTGCTGCGTGTTTAGTGTGGATGCCTGAATGCTCGGTTCTAGCCCCGATGCCGCACACTAGCTTGAAATGCCAGTTGTCTTCGTCGGTCAAACACACACTCTCGAACGTCTGACTAGTTTCAGGACCTCTCTACCAATGTCACCTATGAACGAACACACCCACCCCTGACACCAAGTACGACTTGGCTCCCCGTCACGCTGTATAGAGCCAGTAACCTCACTTTGGCGCGTTCAGCGATGATACGCGTAGGATCTACACGACGTGGGCTGGCACTATCAGTACCACCGAAACCAAAAACCATTGAACCACGCTCGGGCTCCAACTCGAGCATCGTCACGGCCTCGGGAAACTCGGCGTGACCTAGGGAATCAGCTGTCTGTCTACCTGTCAGTCCATCCGCCACGCAGATCCTACACGGGTTCGCACACCAGTCCGTCCTCGACGCACCCGTCCACGTCGATCGGGATCGCCCTCCCTTGCTTATCCATCGCGGCCTCAATCTGCATCGCCCAAAGCACGTTTGCGATGTTGATGGACAGCGAATTCACGCAGATCAGTCACCCGGGCCTTCGTCCCAGAATACAAAGCCCTCGCTGCGCGTGTTGACGAAGGCCAATCTAAAGCGCCATGCGCTGAAGCCGTCTCCACGGAGCCCGTATTGCGCGATCCCCCTTCTTTGGATCTCTCCCGGCGGCGCCTTCCAGGCCCTGTCGCCGAGTACTCTGCGAATGCCCCCGCCTTGATGTTCTGCCACTCGAACGGACACCTAGCCGCTTTTGTTCCGATTTCGAAGGGCACCCCCTTGGTGCTCGTTGCCTTGGTCCACTGAATGCTACCATTGTCAGAGTGGGGAAGGCCAGCCATGTGCGTGTGGTCCTTTGGTCGAATGGGCGCCAGGCCAGATATCAGACGTTCGATGGATTTCACCAGAAGATTGCCCAGGACGGACGATCCGGAAACGAGTGAGAAGACGATATCCAGCAATTTATAGACACGACACCACGCGTCCACAGGATAAATTCAGGTAGCTCCACAAGCTCCACCCGCGCAGCGCAAGGCAGAAATGTATTATTCACTACGAGTCTCCGACGTACAGGCGCTGGGATGGTGTTGGAGCAGGTGTGGGGTAAAGAAACGGTTAACTATAGAGCGGTGATTCTGAAAGGGCGAGCGCATGTCTAAAAAGTCGAAGGTTGCGCTAGAATGTCAGCGCGAATGGCTGGGGCAGGGTGAGAACTCGCCCAGAGGAGATCGAGAAGACCAAGACACGAAAGGGAGGCAAAGGCGATATGCAGTGACGGTCGCGGTGTCAAAGGAGATGGGCGCACCGTCCCAAGTCAAAAAATCGAAAAGACAAGGAGCGTGGTTTTCTGGTTTTCCATGCGGCTTAGCCACTGGGAAGAAACGACTACGTAGTAACCGTACCGACGATATCAGATGGAGCCTCTGGCAGGAGGGAGCAGAAGTCGTCAAAAGTTCGCTGGAGGGTTACGAGTCACGACGCTGGAGGCAGGCGGAGCTGAGCTAAGTTGTATGTCGGTCGATTGAGACGCCGGCGACTAGTACCACCAACCAGCGCACTGCACGTACTTACTCCTCTTGCACCCTTCTAGTTCCGACGCATGTTCGGGTCCGCAACTTGGGTTAGTACTATGTACCGACACCAGTGAGGTCAACTGTATAGTTTTCGTAAAATGTAGGGCACATGTCGCAAACAAACACTGGCCGTGTACATACTTCAGCTGGCAATCCGAATTGAGACGCCGATTCGTGCCCGAGCCGAGCCATTCATCAAGAATCTGGGACTGCCTAAGCGAGCTCTTTGTAGCTTGATTTGGTTAGGTAACACATTCAAACGACCTGCAAAAGAGCTGTCAAATCGATAACGTGATATACTCTACAGTCAAACCTCTCTTAACTCATACCCATCGGGATAGTCCAAAAGGTAGGGAGTATGAGATATTGGAGAGACCTTTTGGTGACAAAAGGCAGTTTGGGATCCAAAAGGTATGGTTATAAGGGTGTATGAGTTATATGTTTGACTGTACTTTGCAGATTTGAACCACCAATCAGCGCGCTGTTCCCAGGTTGAACGTAACCTCCGTAAAGCTGTAGCCGACCGTGTACTTCGTCTCACTCAGGTTCCTCTTGCAGCGACTCTTCCGATGCATGTTCGGGTCCGCAGCTCGGGTTAGCGTGTGCCAGGCAACTACTTAAGGTGAGTCGGTCCTCCGATTCGTGTCCTACTCACGCACACATGGTTCTCCCCCTCCTTCCCTCCAACCCGCCATCGTTCTCCAAGCAGTTGAGGCAACGAACCGACCGGCTTCGTTCCAAGATAGTCAGGACGAACTGCAAGACTCAGTTTGCTCGGACCGCTCCCGAACTCACCGAGTTTCGCGATGCGACAACTGCCCTCATCCATGGAATGGATGATGACACCCTCTGCGAATCATTCCGGAAAACAGTCCCTCTTATGGTCTATGACTCATACGCTCCATTCGTCGCGAAGTTATCTGAGAACCCATGCAGGGCCAGTGCCATTGTCGACCTCTTAGCCCCAGGACTGCCCGATTTTCTTACGAGGTCCAGTTCAACGTCTAGTGATCTTCGGAAACACTTCCTTAGATACAACGTCATGTCAACGATTCGTGCTTCGGATGCCGAATCATTGGTGGTCTCTGATCCTCTTCGAAGACGCACCACGGCACGCGTATTCCGATTGGCCACTGATCGAATGGATGTCGTGGATGAAGACAATAGTCCCGTTGCGACTATCTACCGAGCAGCCGGTTCAACTATTCGCGAGAGGAAGTGCTTTCATCTGGACCCTGAAAAAGATGAGGAAAAGATGGGAACATTTCGTATGACGTGTTTACACAAACCTGTGCTCATGCTGACCAGTCGTTTCCAAGTACTTGATCATACTACTCCATATGCTACTGGCTTCATACCGAAATGGCGCTCCTTTCTTTTGATCCACATGCTGTTTGCTGTCGCTAGCAGGTCCCTCGAGACCATGAACATGGTGTTCATCTGTACTTTCGTGGATATGATCCGCTTTTTCGAAGTGGAATTTGAGATGATGGTGGACTGTGTCGAACATGGTACCATCCCGGACTTAGAGGGGATAGCCGAAGTTCGGCGTTACCTAGAGGTCGGTCCCAATCATCGGAGTGGAAATTCGAGGCTGACCCTTGATTAGATGAATATCTTTCCAGACCCGGAACGCGCGGAGGAGCTGCGTCGTCTTGGTCGCCCATCTTCCCATCCAGGGTGGTGCGCTCGCGTCTGGCCCAAGTTCCATACAGTCACTGCTATATCTAGTGGTGCTTTTGCATCATCTGTTCCATTGGTACGTCAGGCATGCGATACTCCCAGACTCCCCTGATGGTGCTCCTGAGTAGGCCTGGCAGTTCCTTGGTCCAGATATTCAGATACATTCTATGCGTTATGCGTGCACAGAGTCCCCGATTGGATTGACTTACAATCCCTTGGAGTCGAATCAGTTCAAGCTAACCAGCGAAGCTCTTATCGAATTTTTGGATATCAACAAGAATGATTCAATCAGTTCCCTTGTGCAACCTGTGGGTGCTCCCATGAGATTAGGTTCCTTTGTGACTATCATCGTAGTGGGAGGTTGAGCCAGGAACACGATACGAAGTTGTGGCCACAACGCACCATGGTCTGTGGCGGTATCGTGTCGGGGACGTGGTCGAGATCTCTGGGTTCGACCCGACGGACGGCGTTCCCGTCATGCAATTCGTCGAGCGTCGCAAGTGCGTGTTCTTGCATAATCAGACCCACTGCCCACTAGCTGACTCCATGTACAGCGTGACAATGCGATTTGTATTATGCACGATCCGCGAAGAAGATCTGAGGATGGCCATGTCGTCCTTGGCTCCAACGATGCTAACCAAAGTCGTCAACTGGACCGCTACAGTCGACGATCGATGCGTCCCCACCACGGTCGGCTTCTTCGTTGAACTGACTGACGACCAAGGTATGTATGATTTCTTTCGCATTCGTCCCTCGCTCACGTCACCGGCTACACGCTATGCCTCTCAGTTCCTGCGAGCCATCTCGCACGCGTACCAGACTGCGTGTTGGAGCAGCTGATGCGATCAAACCAAGCGATCATTATGTCCATGGACACCGGGATGACCGGCAAACCCACGATCCGGCTCGTCCTGCCGGGGACGTTTAGTGACTTTCTGCAGTTGAGAGTCGACGAGGGCTATGGCACCCTCGGACAAGTCAAGGTTCCCGTCGTTTTGGCCAAGCCCCGGTACGTGGCGTGGTTTTCGGATCGGGTCGTGAAAGAGCTGTGAGTCGCGAGTCGCGACGCGAGGAGATTTTGGCCCCTTGGGTCTCCCCGATAGTGTATATCCTGGTCTTGTTACTAAGTTACGCAGCGCTGTGTTGGTTGCAACTTGCTACTAGAGAAGTTATTTTCCATCCCCGAGAAATTTTCACTGAGAAATTTGCTCAGCCAAATGTCGTATGTGACAACGCCAACTAGAGGTCTCGAAGGTCAAGGCGCCGGTGAGGACGATCAAGTGATCTCATGCGTTGCATAGATGACCACTGTACACGAGTTCCGGACCCGCGCTGACACCAGATCATAGCGGGTAAAACTCATGATACATGTTTGAGCGCATCTTCTGTCCATCACCAACACATCGCGGACTCGCTTTCTCATTCTCCAACAGTCCCGCCCGCTCATTCCACCGCATCCAAGCTAAGTATGGGAAGTCCGGTGCCGAGGTCGTATGCATAACCCTCAATATCGCACACGTCCTACATCGCCGTCCATCGCTATCCCGGACCAAGCCACGACTTTGTCATCCCCACAACCTATCACCTAGCATTAGATGTGACATTCAACTCTTACCGGGCAGTTTTCGCGGACGAGGAACGTGTATACTGCGCTGGACACGAAGGACAAGACCCATTCCTACGTCCGACGGGATACGAGGACGCGCAAGTCTTCACGTGGATTCGCCAACGTGATCCCGGGAGGTGTCTTTCTCTTATCTGAACACCCAGTCCGGATGCGCATCCCGCTCTGGTGTTATTTTTGCCATCCAACTCCGGACAGCTGGTCGTCATCGTCGACATGAACGGGAGCGGGAAATCGACGATCTTCAAGCCATTGAACTGATTTTACGCCTCGTCAATGGGATACCGATCGAATCAGAGCCCAAGTAGCGCAGCGCGTTCAGAGTAGTAATTGTGGAAGGTGGGTCACTCAACAAGACGTGATCGGCGACGAATGTAGGCAGCGCAGAAGGGCGTAGAATCCGCGAAATTGTCGTCATCGACGCATCCGACCCCTTCTCATTCCCGACATCCTATGGTATGTTTTCAGGCTCTCGTCACACATCATTCTTCGCTGCTTATGATCGGACCGCATTGAAAGTATGACGCCGAGGTCTTGGTTTGGTCCCCCAACTTGAACTCTCCTTAGGGACCCACTTAGCCTAGGACTGGGAACAATAACTCCTCTCGACGGCTTTGTCGACACATAGCTCAATCTCGCTGTCCAGACGCAGTTCGACGCGCGTTCAACGACCATTACGAGAGGAAAAATTGTCTATCATTATCATACGATACACGTAAAAGATCTCGTACACGAAGCGGGCGAGCGGTAGCGCCGAAACCAAACAACTTCCATCTTTTTCAGCCATGCTCGCGCCCTTGTCATTTCTTCTCTCGAAACGCCGGGAGCCCGTGCGACTCGCGCTCCAACTCGAGCATCGTCACGGCCTCGGGGAATCTCGGCGCGACCTTGACCTGGAACGGAATCGGTCGTCTGTCCGCACGTTAGTCCGTCTCTCTCGCCGAGACCACAAAAAAGCGGGTACGCACACGACCAATCCATCCTCGACGCAGCCGTCCACGTCGATCGGAATGCCCCTCCCCTGCTTGTCCGTCGCGGCCTCGATCCGCATCGCCCAAAGCACCATCGCGATGTCAATGAACAGCGAGTTATTCGCGACGTGTCTCCCTACGCAGATCCGCCGACCGAAGCCGTACGTGAAGTGGCCCTCCTCCTTGGAGTCGATGGGGCCCGGGGCCACGCGGCCCTTGTCGTCAAGGTGTCGTGCTGGATTGAAGTCCCCCGCGTCTGGGCCGTAGATCTTGGGGTCTCGGTTCAGGTGCCAGACGTTGGCGATGACGATGGCGCCGGCTGGAATGAAGTGGCCTTCGTACCAGTCGTCCTATCGACGGCGTCAGTCTGCGACAACTCTGCGTCGAGGTACCTTTGACCCACCTCGATGGAGCGATGAGGCAGTCCAACGGGATCCTGCCGACGGGTTAGTTTCACGCGGTGGAAGAGCAAACGAACATACGACCGGACGCCATCTCAGCGCTTCTTTGGCCTGAGTCATCTGTCAGTCGTCGAAGATCTCGTTAGGGAAGGTGTGACTGACCATCGCACGGATGTACGGAAGGTTGTCATAGTCTGCGAACGTAGGGAGCCTGTCGCGTCCAACGACGGCGTCCAATTCTGCTTGGGCGCGCTTTTGCGTCTCTGGATAGACTACCATGGCCAACATCCACCAAGCCATGACGGCCGATGTCGTCTCTGCCCCAGCAGCGCTGAACAGGCACAGGTCACCGGGGTGCGCAGGCTCGTGAGATGTTGAGCACGTACTACATGGTCGCCGCTAACCACGAGTTCTCTCGCTCAGAGAGCCCATGTTTCTCGGCGGTCTCGATCAGCGTCGTCGTGAGATTCGGATTGACTTGACCTTCCTTCTATCGAGGGATCAGGTCGTCGAACCCGATGTGACGCACACACGCACCATGCGGTCCTCGACACGCCGGAAGAACTTTTCGAACGCTGCCGAGTCCGAGATGAACGAGTCCTCCGCCGTGCGTTTCCACGGGGCCAGACTGAACACGAGTGAGTGCATGCTCTCGTCACGCATACGACCCAGACTCACCTCCGGGGTAAATACATCATCCAAGGAAAGAACTCGACCATGTGCGCACCAGGGAGCGCCGCGCGTGTCAGGCGCGCCACGAAGTCGTTGACGTGCCTCACTGATGCGTCATTGCCAGAGATGATCGGGGGCTCGTCGTACACCATCGACATGATGGCCGACGCGGCCGTTCGGCGCAGGTGCCCGTCCCAGTTCTCGGGCTCCTCGAGCAGGCCGCAGGCGAGGAGGATCCCCTCGAGGTGTTGGGTCGGGTGGAAGCGGTCCACAATGCCCTTGTTCAGGCCCTCGTGCGCGGCTTTGCGGAGGCGGCGCCAGCTGTCTCGCACGCGTGAGCTGTGGGGGCTTCGAGAGAGGGGGGGGGACGCACAGGTCGTTGTACCGACTGAAGACGACGAGGAGACCGCGCGTCATGATGTCCGACGCGACGATGTTGCGAGGTCTGTCCGAGTATATGCCAGCACGGCGGTCCAGCAGGTCCGCCGCGATCTTTTGCGAGCTGATGACCATCATGTGGTTTCCCGCGACGTTGAGGTAAATGATGTCACCTAAAGCGTCCGAGATCAGACACAGCCCGATGCACGGTGAAGACGACGGGCACACCAAATTTTTTGCGCAAGTCCGCAAAGGTTGTCCATTGGTTGCCGCTGGTAAAGAGGAGGGCATTACCGAGCAACGGGAGGCCCCTTGGCCCGGGAGGCAGCTTGCGCCATGGGCTACGGAGATAGGTGACGAGCGCATGGACGGAGACGCCTGCGACGGTGAACAAGAGGAGGGATTTGTACGCCCGAAAGGCGTCGACGACGGATGCAATGATGGCGTCCATACCAGGGACCTTGTAGGAGAATCCGGGGGCGAGCCGAGGTCGACTTCTTATAGCATGACGCGGGGCGAACCGTATAACGTACAGAGGGTATCGGGGAGGTGGCGGCCCGGGTACAACGTTTGACTCCGCACCGTTTAGTCCTGGGAGAAAGTTTTTTGGATCGCTTCCACGCAATCGCAATCGTTCCCATCGTAGCCAGTGGTTTCAGTGCTACGAACTCAACAGAAGAAGTTTCGGATGTAACCTGGTCGAAACGCACGGCCTCCGAGGACGAATGCAAGCGAACCGAATGCTCACGTCAATGATAGCAACACGTACCTCGTGCGGGCGGTGACACAAATGCCTGCAGTGACTCGTGAAACACCGGGTCCCCGTCGCGGCTCGACTGAAATGAGTGTCCATAAATGGAATGCGCTGATCGTATCAAACGACGGAAGGGATGTCTGCAAGGTACTTGGCAAGGCACGTCGGGTCTTTCCGACGGCGGTACACATATTGTTCCGCCGGCGCCGGGAACAAACAAATCGCCGAAGACCGACGCCATGATGGATGGCAGCAAGAGTCGAACACGACTTGGAGTCGGACAGTCGCGCTTTGATTGTCCCAACGCTCAATTGTTCCGTCGACCGTGTCTGAACAGCTTTCTGGTCGTGCAGTCATGCCAACATACTATGGTGATGATGCGCTCGAAAAAGTTTGGAACTATCTACTGATTCTGATTTCCAGTGGTCAGCAATGGTGACCCAACCTTGCGTCCACCGGCCCTTCGGCGCACATCCATGGTGCCTTTTCGTCGGCCAGCTGTCCCTTGATACAACTCCGATCAGGTGAGTGATGACACCGCATCGTTGCGAGCGACTTTCGTACCAGGTGTCGTCCAGCACGCTATGCGCACGATGTTCTTTGTATTGTTACAGGGGTTCTCTCTTTTGTTTGGTTGGATGGTGGGGAACAGCTCGATAGTTTACTATATTTCCTTTTACGGTCACCGTTCGTTTTTCTGGCTAGGTCGACCTCTGCTTCGTCGAGGCAATCGGTCGACACCCGCTGGCAAAACAGCCTCGCAACACTAAGAGTGTAAACTTAATCTCGTCAACTCTCTCTGTGATGAGGAAGGGGAACAAGAAGCAAAGGAAAAACCAACTGGCCCGCCACATGAAATGGATCCGATCGGTCGACCTCGACCTAAGGACGTAATCTTATCTGGGAGGTATGAGTCATTCCACCTTACATCTGATCCGCCGACGAGGTCCTTTGTGGCCAACGAAAGGGAAATCACCAGGAGTTCGATTCAACGTTCAGGCACTCGCACATAGCTCAGCGATTCACACTTTCATTGCACGCGCCGTCTATGGGGCATAAATAACACTGGAGGTCAACGACATCTTTCAGCTGCGAGCTACTTGTGATGAAGACCTTCGCGCTCCTGCGCAATGATTTCCGCCACCCCAGGGAACCGAGGCGTGATCTTGCACTGGAAGGGCAACGGGCGACTACAACACGCATCAGCGGGCTCGAGCGTCAGTATGGAATCGAGCACCCACACGACGAGACCGTCTTCGATACATCCTTCGACATCCATCGGCAGCGGTTTCCCCTTGTCGTCCGTCGCCCTCTCGATGTTCGTGGCCCACAACATCATGGAGATACTGATGAACAGCGCGTTGTTGGCGACGTGACGCCCGACGCAGATCCGCCGTCCGAACCCATACGAGACATGACTCTCCTCCTTTGTGTCCGAGACGGCAGGCAGCAACTTCCCGTCTCCGTCGAGGTGACGCAAGGGGTCGAACTGTTCTGCGTCCAGTCCGTAGATGTCTGGATCTCGGTTCAGGTGCCAGACGTTGGGTATGAGCAGGGTGCCTTTCGGGATGAAGTAGCCGTTGTACCAGTCGTCCTCGGTGGTGCGGTGGGGCAAGCCGACCGGGTCCACCGTGTGCCAGCGCAGCACCTCCTTGGCCAAGGCGCGGATGTACGTGAGATCCTCGAAGTCAGAGAACGAGGGAGGTCTGGAACGACCGACAACAGCATCGAGCTCAGCGTGAGCACGTTTTTGAACATCAGGGTGAAGAACAATCGCAAACATGAACCACGCCATGGAACTCGATGTAGTTTCGGCGCCAGCCGCGCTGACGAAACGCGATCAATGCATAGCTCCGGACGAAGAAGAAAAATATCACGTACTACATGGTTCCAGCCAGCCACGCACTCTCCTTTTCAGAGAGGTTGTTCCTACCGACGTCTTCAATCAGTGTAGCAGCAAGAGTGGCTTGTGCTTCTCCCCTAGCCTACGTTTGCATATCATATATACCGCGCGGCTATCCTGATATTATGAGAAACATACCATGCGCTGGCGAACGGAGGCAAGAAGATCGCAGAACATCTTAGAATCATGCTCGTGCCAATCCTGTGCAGAACGTTTCCACTGCGCGATACTGGGAATTTCGGTTTTCGGATCAGGGAAATTAAAAGTAGGACGAAATACAAACCTTCGTGGCAGGTATCGCATCCAAGGAATGAACTGGACCAAGTGGGCTCCAGGCAAGGACGCACGGGAGAGACGGGTGACGTGATCGTTGACTTTCTTCACTCTTGGATCTTGCTCCGACGCGATGGGATCCGTTCCATAGACCACAGCCATGACGGACGACGCTGCGCTGCGCCGCAGGTGCTTGTCCCATTCCTCGGGAGTGGCGAGAATCCCCTGCGTGAGATGCACCGCCTCTGCGTATTGTATCGGATGATAACGATGAACGGCGGCCTTGTTAAAACCCTCATGAACAGCCTTGCGCATCCGACGCCACCTGGCGAGATGATCAGGATCAGGGAGCACAGATTCAAGGCCGAGAGAGGTGGCCTACACGTCGGTGTATCCGATGAAAACGATCACCAGATTTCCTGTCAACAGCTCGGCGACGTAGTTTCCAGGTCGGCCGGACGTCTTGGTCGCGCGGCGGTCCAGCAGATCAGAAGCGACTTTGTGCGAGTTTAGTATAACGAGCGGCTGTCCGAAGGCGTTGAGATAGATCATGTCGCCTCAAGTCCGAGTCAGTGCACTCCTTTAGATGCGAGAGCTGATGATGGCATACCGAAGGTCCGTTTCCACTCGGTGAACGTCAACCACTGTCTTTTGCCCAGTTGCGTGGCATTTCCAAGGATTGGAATTCCCTTGGGGCCGGGAGGGAGTTTCCGCCAGGGACTCCTGTAATAGTGCAACACGAAGTAGGCTGACGTTCCGATTGCAAGAAAAACGGCGAGCCATAAGGAAAAACTGGAAGGGGCCATGACGCGCAACCACGAAAACAAGCGTTGTGGTTACAGGCCAAAATGGAATATCCACTCGTTCATCGTATTTCAGCTTGCGGAGTTTACACTAAACTCACGTTAAACAAGACTGGGAATGACACGCATCCATTTCCGGTTCAGCGCAGAAATGCCGAACACAGCATGGTTGCCTATCGAGCAGACACAGATATCATCGCCTAGATGCAGCTTGCCGGGCGATTTTCATTCCTGTGACCAAGTTGGAAGAGCACGATAACAGTCAGTCAAAGAGGATAAGTAACAGTCACTCACGATTGCTGACGAACCAAAAAAAGAAACGGATCAAGCCGTTCTTTTGATGTTCCAGGAGACACGGGTGTATGCGTATCACCCAGACTCCAAGCCGGTGCCAACATTGGAAGTGCCAGCTGTGTCAACGACAGGCATTTGCCAACTCACACGGGCACTGCATAAACCATCGGTATGTATCAGACTGGTTCATGCGATTCTGAGACAGTACCGTAGACCTACGTGGCGCCAATAATGTTCTTCTGCGCTGTTTCTATGTGGGAGCGGAACAGCGGAGACTGAAGTTCTATCTCCGCTCTCAGCCTCAGCCGTGAGATCGCACTGCGCAGCTTTCAACATGTGTTGCTCATCGAATGCCTCGTTCGCATGGCGAGGGACGGATCCGCGCACGGAAACGACGTCCGTGTGGTGCCGCAAGTGCGTGGTGCACCCGGCCGGTCCGTGGGAGTGATCGCTGATTCAAGAAGCTCCTCCTACCCGACCGGTCGTACTACATACTCCCAGTTTCCGCGTTATCACGTGCCGGCTAGCGATATGGAAGTTCCTTCAACGGACCAGGAAAGGAGGCGGTCGACCCATGAAACTGCTGCCTATCCAGGCCTGACCCCGATCCTCGGAGAGGAGTGCCCTACGGACGCGCGAACAGCCCCGGAGCCTCTCCGACCTCGCACACAGACTCAGTGTCAGGGTCTTCGACGAGGAAACGACAAGAGCACTTGTTCTACTGTATCAGGCTTTCCACGAATCAATCATTCAACGACATGCAAAGAGTACCTATCGAATTCCAAGGCTGAATATCACAGTGGGATCTTTTGTAACACTTGAAGCCTCGGACAAGATTCATGTACATCGCTGGCTATCGACGTTGCTCTTAGAATCTATATGTATACTAACACCCACAGTTCTGCACAAAATACGACTCTGACCTAGTCGATCATAGCATAGAACTGTCAACGAGCACGGGTCCAATCTCTGGTGCGCTGGCCTTGCGCTCCTTTGACATGAGAGCGATCCACCTCTTATCCTTGATCTCGTGGCCTCTGTTTCCAAAATACCTCTCGCTTTCGAAGCTCCAATCGTCATTGGCCCGAACCCAGTGTCCCAAGCCATCGCAATACTGCTTGACCTGTGAGTTCAAAGGTTCCTCCCATTCAGGGACGGAGGCCATGGCAGCGTGGAACTTTTCCTCGAGTTGAGTGTGGAAGTCTTGCACCCACAACATCGCGCCATTCGGATCTGTCCCAAGTTCATTCATCACGATCCTCACAATGTTGTGGCTGTCGTCTCCACGGGATTGCTCGAGGTTATACGACACGATGTCCTGCAGGGGAGTGAGGCTCGTTCGCGGCGTTATTGTATGATTGTGAATATGCTCACGTTTCCGATACAGAGCATATCGACAGACGCCAACGTCATCTCCTGGATCGCGGGGTGCGAAATCACTTCGTCGGGAATGTCGAGCGCCAGTTCCAACAAAGCAAAGGAAGGCTTTGCACCGATCGTGTCACGTCGGACGTCGATATAACTCTTGATGTCGCGGATGCGATGGCCGTTTCTGTCGATGGCTTGCTGCACCACAGCTTGGAGGTATTCGTCGAACGTCTTGATGAACCTTTTTTGTGACTGTGGGCTGGCATCCCGTATGGTGAGCTCCCAGAATCTGATCGAAGAATGATCGTCGGTGGCGTGTTACAAATGGAGGCACTGAGCTACTTACTGACGAGCCACTTCACCGCCGATCCACTCGTCCTTCGGTCGTGGCCTATGCGGGTTTCGGAGAGCGTCCATTATAACGTCTTTTTGTTTTTGGACCACGGAAGGCTCCGACACGTCCGAGTACTCATCGATGACAAAGAATAGGTTCATCAAGTCACAACCGGCCCTCGCGTGTTCTGCTCAAACGGTTCAAAACTATTTCAATGATCGGGCTCGTGAATGCTCACCCTTCTTTGCTATCGGATAAGCCAAACAAGCAAGGCGGTCTACAGACGAGGTAAGCTGCCCAGTCGATGTAGGAAAGGAACGAAAAGACTTGCTGAAATCGCAGCGGTTGAAGGCATGTTGTGCTCTCGCGCTGAAGGCGCCGAAGCTCGCCGTCCAAGCAGCGGATTCTTTCTTCACTTCCTCGTAGTACGGGTTGATACGGCGCGGCCAGGGCCACCTCGCAAGCGTATTCGGAATGAAGAGCTTAGTAGGTCTATATTCTGTGACATCTTTCTCTACGACAGGTTCTTTCTCGGCGACGAGGCCGCTCTTGCGCCTTCTGGCGTGCAAGAAAGAGGCGCCACGAGAGGAGACATGAATGGAAAGGCCGATGAGTGCGCCGAGAGAGAGAAGAGAAAAAGTTTCCATGTCGGCGAAGCAGGGGAATGCGTCGAGGCTCGTACGGCCGTCGGCCTTAATATACCTCTGACTTTCCAGAGATCTTGAAGGGCGTCCTGGCATGGGTAATACCAATTCACGCCGCATGTTTCCATTCTCTTTGTTTGACTCATGTTTCTTTACATGCATGCTCCACTGCATCCAGTGCCACCGTTCTACTTGTGAAACCTCAATCTGCGTGAGTAGATGCGACCAAAGCAAAAATGAAATTCATTGGGCGTGATCATAACTTTCTTCGTCAGCTTGATAGTTTGTTCAGTAGGTGCGCTGAATATCACAGGAACCAGATCTAAGATCACTGGGTACAAGTGACTTCGGATTGCGTATGTATACCATAAGAGATGGTCCGTTTCTTTCCCTAGATCCAATCCGAGAGTTTCCGTGGCCAAGCCAGCGTTTAACGACCGCAGATGTGGTAGCAACATTGGGTTATGGATGCATTCCATGATCACAGCCATCGAAAGCACCTGTTTCGGCATACTCAGTAACAAGAATGGTGGATGGTTCAGCCAACTACCTCGGAACCTATTGGAAGAATGTATCTGTAGCTGGCATGGCCACTAGTCACCGGCCAACGGACACAGATGATCGATATATCAACAGCCATTTGCCATTGTTCTGTGCGTTTCCAGTGCACACGCGGTGGGGTCTCTGATCATGTCAGCTGTGTGACTTGTGAGCCGCAGATGTGCTGGGTGTATAGTACTATCAGACCATAGGGAACTTTAATCACATTTTCCGGTTACCACTGTGTCACGGCGATGGGGAGGATCGTGTCCAGGTGACATACATCGTAATCTGATTTAACCAACACGACGATCCTTGAGTAAAGAAGTTTTCATGTTCACTATACATGTTTCAGATCGTTTTGAATTTTGATATGGGACCCAGCGATATGCAACTACCTTATGGACGCTTTTGTGAATGCTTTGGAAACACTGCTGTAAACAATTCGAAATTACCGAGATGGGAATTCCATGGTCCGCGGTGCGTGTTGATAGAGCCATGATAAACTCACCGAGCGTTGTATGAGTCTATTCGAGGTCCCAAATGCAAACTAGCTGATCAAGAATCTCCGATTGGTGTTGAGATGCACACACCGAACGTCTGGTACATTGCTATGTCGAGAAAAAAGGTGTCAAGCAACTAAATGCTATGGTCAGCAGGAGAAAGCCGACAAGGGAATCTTGGCATCTCAGAATACCTGCCAGCGAGTGGCGCTCCTAGTCGCCAAACTTAGGAACACGCTTGCTTGGTATTCAAACAAGGTGCGGGGCCAAGTGACTCACTGGCAGGCTGATCCTAAGGACTCCCGGGGAATTTCTGCCGCCGCCGCAGACCAAAGATGGCGATCGGAGGAATTTCAGAAGCGACCCGGCGATCGCAAAATGGGGTATCAGTAGAACACGTATGCTACCAGACAGTGGAGATCAGTACTGACCCCACCTATTTGAGTGTTATCGTGCGAGTAGATGAGTTAGTCCTCCTTCGGACCACAGACCTGGGCTGGGTTGCTGTGCAGGGAAACAAAATAGCACCCGACCAATGATGGTAGCTTGAACACAGTTGCCGTTGTGTCACGAACTTGAAGCCGCTCACTTCCCATATATGGACTCGGATCAGAACACTCAGCTCCTAGAGGAATCCTTGCGTACCACATATCTCCCGAAAGTACACAGAATACACCGCGAGCTTCGGCGGTTGCCTTGCCAACCGCCAGTGTGCGCGAAACAGGCGAAGAGCTTAGAACAAAGGTCGTCACTGCAGAGTGCGTGCTCAAGAGGCGATGACAGTGCGGCCACCTTGCAGTTTCCTGGGTCCAAAGGGGTCTCGTGAGAAGGCACGTCTTGTATGAAATTGATATACAAAGGCCCAGGAATGTCATCGTATCGGAAATTCCTGATCTGTGTCTTTTGCAGCCTGAATCATCGCATGTCTGTCTACAAGAAGTTTGCCGTCGCCGGTGTGGGTAACGTGGGCAAGTTTATCGCGGAAGAGCTGGTGAACCAGCTGATAGCAGGAAAAGTAGATGAGGTTGTCCTTCTAACTCGAGAGGTAGTTCTCTCCTTTTCAGGCGCTGCGATGCTGAAGCGTCTACGAAATACAGGGGTCTAACAATGGAGTCATAGCGACCCTGGCAGGGTTGGGAGCAAAGGTTGCGGCTGTCAACTACGACGCTGTCGATTCCTTGTCTTCTGCGCTGACCGGGATCGACGTCGTCGTATCCGTTCTTGGCTACGCGGGAATCTGGACATCCCAGCTCAACCTCGCCGAAGCCGCGAAGGTCGCCAACGTCAACCTGTTCATCTCATCAGAATTTGGAATCCCTCAGCGGGTTGGTGTTCCACTTGGCGACGATATGTCCCAGAGGCTCGGGCCAGTACCCATGACAGTATTCTATACTGGATCGTTCTCGGACATCCTCTTCAAGCTTGCGTACGCGAAATGGCCTCTTTCCTCTGGCGCCGATCTTTATTGACGTGTCTCAGGGACTACGGCGGATTGATCCTTTCCAAAGGAGAGGCTTTGGTTGCTGGGGATGGCACCCGTGACGTATCCTTCACCACCCGTCGCGATGCAGGCCGTTACGTCGCCCATGTTCTCACAGGGCTCCCGAGTTCCAAGCTTAACTCTCGGTGTTTCCGGATCGAGGGTCAGCGTGCCGTAAGTCATCCTTCGTCATTCCCATTTCCTCGTTCCTCGTGACAAGTTGCCGCCCCGCAGTGCCTGAACGACATCATTAGCGAATATGGACGTCGCATCGGCAAGACTATCAAGGTGACTTACTTACCGACGAAGGATCTCGAGAAAGCCGTGGCAGAGAACGCCGATGACATCCTTAGCGGCATTCGACTGCTTTGGGCTACTGGAAAGGGCGTCGTTGGAGCGGAATCTGAGGTGGACAACCACGAATTCCCAGAGTGGAACCCGACGAAAGTGATAGACGTGCTTCTCTCTTGAGCCAGTGTAGGAAATGTATAGTCACACAGCAAGTTGCTATCAACTTAGAAGTTAGGGCCGTATGGCGGTGAATCCGGCGATGCTGGCAAATTGACTTTGTAACTATTACGGCATTTTGGAGAAAACCTCCTTCAAGTTGCACCGACCCCTCTGATCCTTCCCACGACAGTGTTACAAGTGAGTGATAAACCAGTCAACCATCACGGGCGGCCAGAAGACGGCGAAGAATCGGAATTAGGTAAGTTGGCACGAAGTTCAGAATTCGATTCCCAGAGTTGTCTTGACGAAATTCATGGGCAGTGGTGAGAAAACCTAAAATGTGATGGGACGCTGCAACACGGATTACATGCCATCTTGGAAGATCGCTTCGATTCATCCATGCGCAGAATTCTGGTCACTACCAGCGAAGAATGTGTGATACCTCAGTTCCATAGAAACGGCGATCAAACACATTACTGCGCTCAGCAGCTCGTCTTGATGCTGGGCGACTATCGACATCCGTCGTACCAACCCATTTTCGGTGCTCGTTTATCTGTCCCATAGAAAAATGGGTGGCTACTTGACCATTAGTGGAGCTTTTTTCGTCAAATTGCATCCTCTGTACGAAGGTTGAATACCCCGTGTAATTCCGGGACGGGTCCTCCACCAGTGCTAACTTCGCTCATCTGCACACTCCCTCCTCATTCTACCATCATGCATCTCGCTGATGTGAGTTCATCCACATGGACTCTCTTAGCTGTCGCCATTGGCGCGGGTGTCTGGGTTAACAGAGCTCGTAAAATGGCACGTCTCCCGCCTGGACCGAAAGGTACGCTGTATTGATGATCTTAGCACCGCTGCCGTGTGCTGACACCAGGCGTGCCAGGTCTACCTGTGGTTGGAAATCTACTGGATCTCGACGGTGACGCCTTCCACGTGCAGGCGTGCCGGTGGTCCAGAGAATACGGTGATCGGACCCCAATTATTATCGTCTTGTCCTCGCACTAAATCGTGGCGCCCAGGTTCTGACGTCGTCTCCGTGACCACCCTGGGACATACGACAGTCATCTTGAACTCGGCTCAAGCTGTCAATGACCTCTTCGTTGTGCGCGGAGCCAACTACTCTGACAGACCGGACATGCCAATGTTAATCGATCTGTAGGTGGCTCCGCATTCGCACAGTGCGATGTTCATAACTCGGACAGTGTCGGTTGGGACTGGACGTTTGCGCTCATGCGATATGGCCCCCGGTGGAAAGAGCATCGCCGAATTTTCCATAACCAGTTCGATCTCACTATCAAAGATCACCGGAAGATACAAATTCCAGCTGCACGCGAGCTCCTTCGCTTGCTACAACAGTCGCCGGCCAAGTTCCTTGACCATCTGGAACAGTATGTCTACGATCGTAATTCGAAGTCAACTGGACTGCTCATCCCTGGACAGCTATACAGCACGCATTATCATGAAGCGAGTGTGAGTGAAAGCTCGATGCAGAGAACACGACAGTTATTCACCTTGCGTACAGTTATGGGTATCACTTCGAGGATGCCATGACCGATCCATTCATACTTGTGAACAAAGCTGCTTCTGAAACAACCTCGACTGCGACGGTTCCTGGGACATTCCTAGTGGACACATTCCCGATGCGTTCGTCTCTTCGTTCGTTACTGTCCTTTTGTTCAACAAATTTCCAGTCAAATGTGTCCCAGAGTGGATGCCCGGCGCCCGATTCAAGAAGATAGCTCGCGAATGGCGTGCCCTTCAGGAAGCAGTAGTAAACCGACCTTTCAATATGGTTCAAAAGGAAATGGTATGTTCCTCCCAGAGGAACCCAACTGCATCGTCTCTAAGTATCCGTATTAGGAACAAGGTACTGCTAAATCTTGCTTTGTTACGGATTGCATCGAAGACCGTATCAACGGAGTTCGAAACTCGCTTGACGATGACGCGATCAAGAGCATGGCTGCCGTGGTCTACGCAGCAGGTAGGAAAGCATCCACTTTGTCGTGTCTCTAGCTAACTTATAGCGTCAAATCAGGAAGTGACACAGTGAGTTCGATTATAATTCTCAAACATTTGACCTCAGATAGAATTATCAGAACCTCGCTACGATGACTTGTTTCGTCCTTGCTATAGTTCTTCATCCTCATGTTCAAAAGCGCGTACATGCTGAACTGGATTCGGTTCTTACCGGGGAACGTCTCCCTACCTTTGAGGACAAGGAAAAGCTTCCATATTTCATGAATGTCTTCCGTGAAGTTTTACGCTGGCTGGTCGTCTGTGGGTCTTCACGACATTCACACTTGAATTCAGCTAACCTTGTAAACAGTCCCGTTCGGTAGGTACTCTCTGGACCCTGCATCCGACAGAGTCTAACCCGCCCTAGCGATTCCTCACCGCGCTACGAACTCTGATACCTACAAAGGGTACCACATCCCAACCGACGCGACAGTAGTGGGCAACAGCTGGTTTGTCGACCTGGTTTTGCCTAGACTCACAGCCGTCTCTCATCCATGGTATCTAGGGCTCTCTTGCACAATCCCGATGTTTATTCCGGTCCTGAGAGCTTCCATCCTGAGCGTTTTGAGCAGCCTAACGTGCCAGACCCAATTGACTACGCTGCATTTGGGTACGGGAGACGGTGAGCTGAACGAAATGACGCGTGATCAACCCCACTCACCCTTAAGACCAGCTCGTGCGCCGGCAAGAACATGGCGCTCGACACTGTCTGGATAGCCATGGCCACGATCTTGTCCGTCTTCTCCATCGACGCGCCGGTGGACGACAAGGGCAGCCCGGTGATGCCCAAGATCACATTCCGCCGTTCCACGATCAAGTCCGTCTTATCTCGTGCTCGACTGACTTTGGATTCTTTTTCAGTCATCCAGCTCCGTTCGACTGTACGTTCAAAGTGAGGTCGGCGACCGCCCATGCTTTGATCGATCAAGAACTCGACTGGGACGTAGTTGGACAGTGAGCGTGAACGAGAGCAAGATTCCATGGTTCCAACTTTCGGCTCTCTCCTATTTATTTCATTGATATATCATGATTAGTTGCAGTGAGCTGTCTTGATATTGGAATTTAATGTTGTCCGCGTACAGGGTGCGCTACCATAAGCCACTGTGGCATCGTTGTGGCCCTCTCATACACCCTGCTGGTTTGCACCGTGATGCTACTATTGCAATGCTTGTGCACCATCCCTATTCACTGGCAATATTTCAGTCTCCATAATATAACTACCACCAGGCCGGACCCAAACGACACTACTACTTGGAACGATGCTCAAGAATGTGGAATCACGGTGTCTGCGATTCTATATACCAATTTAGTTGCTGACACCTGAGCCAAAGTCTGCTTGTCAGCCAACCTGGAAACACGGTAAAAGCCCACAAACCTTGCCAGATTTCAACAGTGACATACCCTCAGAAATACCGCTCAGGCCTCCCGGCTTCAATGTTACGGGGCTAGGCATCAGCATCCCTTCTTTGAGCCAATTAGTCATGGCCGCATAGATAGTTCGGGCGATTTCATAGTCACCACCCGCCTGCATGACGTCCCAGAAGAGCCGACGACGCGACATGAGTACTTACCTTGTCGTAGATCGAGTTGATCGAGACGGAATGATGCTGGA